>PVKH010034030.1:0-11931 GCA_004027955.1 Chaetophractus vellerosus
AGTCTGCCCGCTAGGAGAGGTCCCCGGGAACCGAACCTGGGGCCTCCCATGTGGTATGCCGGTGCCCTATCCACTGGGCTATCGAGCCGGCCCCAAATTCCATTGTATTTTAATTCTAGAAATCAATAACTCTTCCTATATTAACAATGTAGTAATTTTTTTTTTTTTAATATGAGAAGGGTCTTTTTAGAATTGTAGCCAAAATCACAATGATAGGAAAGTATTGATGGATGGGGCTTCTAAACATTATAACTTTTTTGGTGTGTTCACTTATGTTTTTAACATGATCTTTGTATGCCTTATGGTGGTTGCCTCTTATAGTTAGCAGCATGTTTCATCATTTTGAGATCATAATTGGTAATTTGCATGAAATGCTTATAGTTGTATATTCCAAGTGATGATTTCTCAGAAGGGAAGAATGATGTAGGTGCCAAGTGTTAGTCCTTTTTATTTTCTTTTAGTTCAAATGCTAAATTATATAAATGCAGAATCATGTACTAGTTTCTTCTCTGTGCCTCTCTTAGACATCTCTTTTCACTACCTCTTTTTCTTTGTCTGCAGGCCCAGACTGATCTTGCTTCCTTGGCCTTTATCCCCTTGGCTTTCCTAGACACTGCCCTGTGCTGGTGGATATCCTTTTCATTGGCTTGTTTGATGGCGGTCCATTTTCTTCCCTTGGAAATGGCTTTCCATTGATCTTTCTGCAAAGGGTTTTTACCAGTTTTGTTGATTACTCCTTAGTCTGGGAAATAGGGTATTTTAATTCTAACAACCTGAGGGCTCAGGTAAGCACTTTTTGTTTTAATTTTTAAAATCACATCAGAATTTGGTGACTGGGGACTAAACACAAGATAAAGCTTCTATCTTTTCTTTTTTAAATGAGAATTTCACCTTGAGTTTTGACTTATTTGTGCACTTCTCTTAGTATTAGAATCATCGGCTGCTCTGATCTTGTTCTTTATTTCAGCCTTTAGCAAGTATTAAATGCTTTTAAAATTATGAAGAGATTTTGATTCTTAAAATGTGGTTTCAGGAGCTACAGAGATTGTTTGAGTCTTCTAAAAACATACGTAGGTTTAGAAGGTGAATGTTTTAACCCTTACAGGGTGAATGTTTTGTTCCCTTGCACAAAAGCTGACTTGGGATTATCTGAAGATTTCCATCCTTCAAAGTAAATATTAATTCATTTGCAGGCAAAGCCTACTGGCAGTTAACAAATTTCCATGTGAATAGTCTTTTTTCCTGCTTCTTAAAAGTAAGCATTTGTATATTAGGGACTTGTCCTGTTTGATGAAGGATTCAAGTTTTTGGACTTTATCTTTGTGAGGGTTATTTTGACTTTGTTTTTTGTGTATTTGTTCTTACGTACATTGTACAAAATTACTATTTTGATAGGCTGTGACTGTTGCAAAAATCTGAATGTGAACAAAATTGTGTGATTTTGTAAATTTGAATGGACTGCTAAAATGTTTGAAGTTGAAGTGTCCTGGGTCCAGATGGCCAGAGCTTTTCTAGGTCAGTATCTTCCCAAGTGTGCATTGTGAACCACTATGAGTGTTGAGGAGAGTGGCGAGAGATAGGTGGGACTGGCCCATTCTATAAGATAAACACTGACTAGGTAGCAGCCAAGGCTCTGTCAAAGGGCAGAAAAAGCACCAACTCCCTTATGGTCATATTTGCTCCTTATTCTGAAAGTTGGGCATGAGAGCAGAGATTTGTCATCAGTTCTCCTTTTCTCTTTTTCTGACAACTTCTACTTAGGAAGAATGTTCTGAAGATGGAGAGTATTGCTTTTGGAACCTAACTGCCTGGGATTCTCTGACAATTGTAGTGCACTCTTAATTCAGGGTACTTGATAGCAGATTCTTTAAGATAGCATGAGGGGACTGAGTGTAGAACTCTGAGGTTGTAGGCGCAGGGGTAATCAGGGCCCTGGACTGGATCAGCTGGGACAGTTGAGAACAGAGTCTCCCATATTAAAGAAGGAGAGAGGATGGTGTTAACTCCTTGCCTCTTGCCTGTTACTCATTTTCATTTCATCTTCCATTTGTCTATGTCTTTTTTTTTCCATCTTTTTTTTTGTTTCTTTCGAAAGCTTCTTGTCTTTATTTTTCTCCATTTTATATTTTTCCTCTTCTTTTTTCCATTCTTATTTTCTCCTGATTCTCTCTTCTTTTCAGTATCTCATTGAAATTGATGACTTTCTTCTTAATCTTGGTGAGGCTTGAGGGTAATTGTGAGATTAAGTAAGAATAAGAGAGTTGTAAGGCTCTAGGAGCCGTAGCTCTGTTAGTATGATCCCAGATCCTCAAAGAACTTAAGGATTAATTTACTAGTTTATTGCTTTTTCTGAATGTTGATTTCCTTGACCTGCAAACACATATTTATTAGCTTGACTCAAACAATGAAGCTATTAAAACTTCGGAGGAACATTGTAAAACTTTCTTTGTACCGACATTTCACCAACACGCTTATCTTGGCAGTGGCAGGTAAGTCAGGAACTTTCTTCCTTCTTAAATAAAATCCTTCTAGAACAGAGATTCTTAACCTGCAAGGCCATGGGTGGGCTCTCTAAAATTACATAGACAGTTTTTGCACATTTCACTTGGGGAGAGAGTCCTTAGCTTTCGTTAAATTCTCAAAGATGTCTATGGTTCAAAAAAATTAAGAACCACTTATTTTTTTTAAAGTATAATAACCAAATAATAACCTCATAATTTCAACTCTTCATATTTTCCTCTCCTGTCTCCGTTCTTTTTCTGAGGCATTCTTTTTCTTGGGGCGAGGTAGCTTGAGTGTTAAATAGCATTTGTATTCTTTTTTAGAAGAAATTAGTACTTGCTTATTTGGTTTTACTAAATAGCTATAGAATTTAATAGAATTTAAGATTAGGGTACATTACTATTGTATATCTTTTATATATGTCACTCAGGGTGCATAAAATATAGACATTAGGTGGACTGTAGCCAAACTAGGCTCATTGGCCTTTGTACCAGGAATAATGAGGTCTGGCCTGCGATTGGAACGAATTCTTCTGTTTCTGTTGCAGTCATTTTTATCAACCTATTTATCCTGTTTTTCACCTGACTAGCCAAAGAGAAATTATTGTTACTATATTAAGGATAAAGGGAGGAAAAAAACCCAGTATTATTAGTCAAGGGTGGCTAACAGGAGGCCCTTAGCTTTCCAAGTGTATTTTTTCCTACCTTGTTTCTGGATTACCATTGTATTTCATATTATTGATAGTGCTAGAAAAAGCCATATTGCCAATATCTTCTTTTCTAGTTCTGAGGGTTACTGAAGCAGCCAGATGATAAATAAAGCTTTTCTCTAAACACAGAAAGGGTTGGCACAACAAAGTGGAGTTGTACCAAAATAACTTCCTTTTTCTCTGTTATTAATATTTCAGTATGTAGTGTGGACCATGTTTATAGTAGGTGTTCAGTAAATTTGCTGTAAACTAGTAGTAAGTTCAGTAATATGCATTGAATAAATTTGCTAAAATAACTGATAGTGATTGTTGATGTTTTATGGGTTAGGGGGATATGGAATTCCACTTAACTGGAATCAGAGAATGTAATAGGGGATGTAAAGAAACGTTCATACTCTGACCAGATTTTTCATTTCCTGTCAGCATCTATTGTGTTTATCATCTGGACAACCATGAAGTTCAGGATAGTGACGTGTCAGTCGGTGAGTCATAAGCATATGCATTTATGAATAGTGTACTGTCTTAGACACAGCAGATGGATGTTAATAATAATGGTAAGGTTCTTGTAAGATGTGCACCTTATACAAAATCAGTGCTAAGTCTCTACTCTGAGGGTTCGATACCCCTTTTTCTGGGCCATAATATGTATCCTGTACTCTCATGGTGGTTTGGTATTGTAAGGTTTTAAAATTTTTTCATTTGACTGCATATCCCTGTACCGAGAGAGAATTTTGTAAGTGATATCCACAGTCTATCATAATCTATTTTCGCCTTAACTCAGAATTTTCAAACAAGAAATCCAGAGTACTGAACATTAAGTATGTGTAAATAATGCTTATCTGAGTAGAAACCATGTTCTTAGGATCTGAACACAGAGTCTGTGGCCAATCAGGCAAAGACAATGTGCCATTTCTTTAGAGGCACCTAGGGTTCTATTTTGAAGGCAGGGAGCAGGAAATGAAAGTGAAACAAAAAATAACCCACTGTTACTTTCTCTTACCCTGTATAAAAACCCTTCCCCCAAAGATTCAGAGCTGTAATGAAGTGCTGGGTTCAGTTGGGACCTTTTCTCTAATACAGTAAGCACTACATGGGAAAAGATTACATTTATTCACTCTGCATCCCTCAGCACTTAGCACAGTGCCTAGCACATAACAGGCTCTTAGTAAATAAAAGTTGAATGAATATATAAGTGATTCTTGTTCTGTGGCAAGGGCTTTGCAGACAAAGTGCTAACATAATGTATATAAATAAACTTTTCCCCTTTTGTTAGGACTGGCGAGAGCTCTGGGTGGATGATGCCATCTGGCGGTTGCTGTTCTCCATGATCCTCTTTGTCATCATGATTCTATGGCGACCATCTGCAAATAACCAGAGGTTCTTAGACTCATTCATTGACCATTGGATAGCCATGACATAAATTAAGGGTGGTACATTGGGGGACACAGTCATATAGTGGAAGGAACACTGGGTCTGTATTCAGAAGAATTGGGTTCCTATTTCAGCTCTGTTACCAACTTGCTTTGTGATTTTTGGCATGCTGCCTCTAACTCTCTGGGCCTTAGTTTTCTTTTCATATAACGAGGGGGAATTGAACTAATTATATGATCTTCCTTTTAGCTGTGACATCTTTTGATAATACAAGTATTCATATGGGTAAATAAGGAAGGTAGATAGATTGTGACGCTTGTAATGAGTGTCCTGCCTAGTGTCCAGGAGGAAAAAGCAATTTCTAAAGTCAGCAGCCTAGCTTATTGTAATAACAGAGAGGATAAAATGAAAACTTATGTTGCTGACTTTGGAATTAAAAATCCACATGTGAATTTGCATTGTCCAACTCTTGACAAATCTCAATTATTTAGGGTCTGGCTATCTTTGTTTTGTGACTATCCGTGCCTTTGTTTCCCTTCTTTTTCCTCTTTTGCATTTAGACAGTTAAGTGCTGCTATTAGGCAGCCCCACCACCAAAGAAGGAAAAGGGTGAGATGGTATAACTAAACAGCTAATTTTATACTCAGACATACCAGTAAAAGATTTGGAAAGAAAATAGGTGAGATACTCCTCCTACCCCATGAAAATAGCTTTGATGTCTTTTCAGACTATACACTTAATTAATATGGGTTTGATTGGAAAGTAATTAAACAATAGAGAAAGCATGTGAAAGAAAATGAGATAGAAATCACACTGTTCAGAAAGAACCTTGACATTCTGATGGCTCCTATATCGATCTGTTGATCCTACTGCTCATTCACTATAATGTCTATATAAAAAATTTTCCCTTCACTTTTTTTCTTTGTCCCATCTTCCTTCTCCCTCTTTTTTTAAAAAAACATTGCCCCCATCCCCAGTAACTCCAGTGTTAACAGTATATCCTTCCACATTTTATTCCCTGTTTATACATGATATAAATAAATAACTTTGTTTAGTCATTTGTTTAACAAAACTAGAATCTTCTTTACTCACTTAACAATACATTGTAGAAATTCCTTCCAAGACAACCAGTTTAAATTGAACTCATCCATTTTCATTGATGGCATATTACATGGCACAGATATAATATGGTTAATTTGGATTTCCCTATTGATGGCATTTGGACTATTTCCAGCTTGGGGTGTTTCAGGGTTCCCATGACTACCCATATGTTCAGTGATTCACGAGAAGGACTCAGCATATAATTGCCCTTACGGGTAAAGTTTATTATAGCAAAATGGTAAGTCAGCAAGGGAAAAAGACATACATGGAATCTGGAGAAATGCATATTTTCTTTCCTTATGTCCTTTCCCTCCTGTGAAAAAACACATCAAGCATGCTCCTTTCCCCAGCAACAACCACCACCAAAAAATGCAGTAACTCATGTGCAGTGTTTTTTTGCCTAGGGAAACCCATGAGAGAATCAGGCCTAAGGTTTTTATTGGGGGTGGTCACATATATCCCCTCTGCCTAATGTGTTCCAAAATTCCAGACTCAGAAGGAAAGCAAGTGTTCCTCATAAATCATATTGTACAAACAGTCTAGGCACTGTGGTATACCCTTATTGGTTAGGGAACAGGTCAACTGACAAGATCTCAGACACCAGCCATAGGCCAATCTTGCAAATAGGCCCTTCTGAAGTCCTGCTCTGTTATCTCTTTTTTTTTTGCACAGGGATATTAAAAATAGGAACAGGCTACAATAATGTATTAAATATCCTTGTGTATATATTCTTATGTCCTCCAGTATTCCATTGCCCCATTTTTTCCCCACAGTATTTATATTACCTTCTAAATCCTGTATACTATATTTAGTATACTATTGTATTACTATACCCCAAATCCTGCTCCCCACCCCCAAACAAATAATACACTCTGCAAGGACAAAGAACTATTCCTAGCACGTGGTAGATACTTGATAAATATCAGTTTAATGAGCAGATTTATGAATGCTGGGTTAAAGAAAATATGTATTTGTAATTTTTAAAGTATTACTAGATTGCATTTCAAAAAACTGAAACAAATTACATATCTACCAACAACTATATGAGAGGAACTCTCTTATCCTTTCCTGTACACTTTTCATTATTTTATTTATTTTTTGCAGATCTGATGAATGTAAATTAATATTTAGTGTTACTTTGATTTACATTTAAGGCTGAGTTTTTATTCTTTTTAAGATTTATTTTATTTATTCCTCCCCCACGCACGCTTGCTGTCTGCTCTGTGTCCATTTGCTGTGTGCTCTCTGTCTGCTTGTCTTCTCTTTAGGAGGCACCAGGAACTAAACCTGGGACCTTCTGTGTGGTAGAGTGGAGCTCAATCACTTGAGATACCTCATCTCCCTGCTTTGTTGTGTCTCTCGTTGTCTTTCATCTTTGGGTCTCCTTGTTGCGTCAGCTTACCACACCTGCCCATCACAGCACTGGGAACTGAACCTAGGACCTCCCATGTGGTAGGTGGGAACTCAATCACTTGAGCCAGATCCACTTCCCAAGTCAGAGTTAAGTTTTTATGTTGTTATATGTTTATTGGCCATTTACATATTTTCCTACTGTGGATTAACTTTATATCTTCGGCTTAATTTTTATTGGCTTACTGATCATTTTCTTACTGATTTGTAGGGATTTCTAATATATGTTGGATGCCAATATTTTGTCTGTTTTAGGCATTGCAGATATTTTCTCCTAATTTGTTTATTTTTTAATTGTTTTATGGTGTTTTTGGTCATAGAGAAAAATTAGAAATGTGGAGTCAGATTTTCATTCTTTTCAAAAACTTCATGGTTTGTACATTTTGTCTTTAGAATTCCTTTTCTAGCCTGAAGTCATAAAGTTACTCTCCTATAGTTTCTTTGTATAGCTTTATTTTATTTTTCATAATTGAGACTTTCATCCATGAAGAATTGTTTGATTCTGAGCTCTCTGTTCTCTTTTAATTCATCACTAGTATTTCCTGTCTTCCTTAAGCTAGTTTCTTGATACCTTTTGGTATCTGGAGGTACTAAGACCCTTTCTTCTTCTTTTTTTTTTTTGTTACATATCCCTCCCCTTTCTGCTTGCTCTTGCTGTGTGTTCATTTTTTAGTGTGTTCTTCTGTGTCTGCTTTGTCTGCCCCCACTGCGGCGACGCGCCGTGTCAGCTCACTGCGCAGGTGGCTTGCCCCTGCTTGTGGGCGGCTCTGCTTCCGTTCCCAGGCAGCTTTGCTCTGTTCGCGGGCGGCTTTGCTCCGTTCGCAGGTGGCTCACCCTGCCCGTGGCGGCTTTGCCCTGCCCGTGGCGGCTTTTTGCCCTGCCCACGGTGGCTCTGCCCTACCCACAGCGGCTTGCCTTCTCAGGCGGTCTGCCCGCTCGGAGAGGTCCCCGGGAACCAAACCTGAGGCCTCCCATGTGGTGTACTGGTGCCCTATCCACTGGGCTACAGCCGGCCCCCCTTTCTTCTTAAAAACCAACCTTTGCTATTATATCTTTGCTCTTTAATATGATCTTTGGATTGTTTGTTTAATTCTAGGAAAATATTTCTGGCATTTTGATTGGAATTTAATATGTAGACTGATTAGAGAATTTATATTTTTGATAATTTCACCCTTGAATATGTTATTGCTCCATTTCTTTTTTGAATGCATCAATTATGTTTTGTAGCTTTCTATTTAAACCTCATATTTTATTTTGTGGCTTTTATGAATTCTATCTTTTAAAATATTATGTATGGCTTTTGCAAATATATAAGAATGCTGCTGATTTTTGCCTGTTTGTCTTATAATATACCATCAAACCTTCCTACATTATCTTGTTAATTCTGATAGCTTCGAAATTTCTCAATGAACAGTCTTTTTGTTTACAGTAATGACAGTGTTGTTCCTTCCTTGTCAAATAATCTTCCTACCTCATATCTGTTTCTTATATTATTGCATTGGCAGGCCTTCTGGGATAGTATTGAATAGAAGCAATGAGAGCACTACTGATCTTACTCAAGTTTTAAAATGTATGGTTCTCAAGTGTCATCAGTAGCAGTGATACTTGCTGTGAATTTTTGTTAGTACCCTTTAATAGGGTACAAAAGTTCTCTACTACTCTAAGCTTATTAAGAGTTTTTATCATGAAAGGGAGATTTTTAAAACAAGGTAGAATGAAAGTAGTAGGCAACAATAAAATGAAAAACTGCAGAGTGTGGTCAAAGCTAAAGTATTCTAGGAATTATTTGTCTGGCAGTTTCTTTGCTGAGTCTCTTGGAAGTTGGGAAGGAAAGGTATGAGGTGTCCAAGATCAGGCCTTTATTGTCTTCTCAGCTCTCCACTTGGAAACTGAGATTTTAAATTACCTGGGACACACAAGATCAGACCGCCATCATCTTAACTCCCAATTTGAAAGCTAAAATTTTAAATTACATGAGCATTTACTTACCTCTGTATGATGCACATTTTTCAATATGAAGAACAACATGTATTGAATGCTTACTATGTGTCAGGTGTGGTACTAAGCACTTTATTTGTAACAACTTACTTAATTTTCACAAAACACCCCTATGAGTAATGTTCCATTATTATCCCCATTTACAGAAGAGAAAACTGGGGCACAGAGAAATTAACTTGTCTAAGGTATTATGTGGCTGATCCTACAGTCTAAACAGGATAAGGTCCTACTTCTCCCTTGCTAATGTAGGCAATTGACAGTTTTCTGAAGGGGAAGAATTATTTCATTATTAATTAAACTGATTTTTAAATGACTGGAATTGCAGTTTCAGTAATTAGTCCAGTAAAATCCAAATAATGGAGGAGTTTTTTTTTAAAATAGTTTTCTAATTTTTTCCCTTCTGTTCTGCCTTTTTTCCTGCCAGGTTTGCTTTTTCACCATTATCTGAGGAAGAGGAAGAGGATGAGCAAAAGGAACCTATGCTGAAAGAAAGCTTTGGTAGTGATAAAATTCACCTTTTGTTTTTGCTTTAAATATTTTTCTGGTTTTTAGAAATAGAGCAAAGTAAGTATGACATTTCTGGTATCAAAATCAGGATACTTTAAATGCATTTATTATTTTATAGCAGCATCATTCCTCAGTTTGGTATTTGAAGAAGTTAGGGTGAAGAGAAAATAAGGGTATGAAACTTAAGATGAAGCCAGGGTAAATTCAGTAAATAAATGCACATTAAAGGTCAAGTTTACCTGCTAGAGATCAGCTGAAAATTTAGCTTTGATCTTCACAGTGTAAGTGTAAAGATAGAGTTACATTTGTCGTGTAATTCAGAGTCAGTTAGCTTAAAAATAAGTTCTGAGTCCATTTTCGCAATCTTTGCTGGTCTCTTAACCCAGTTTTAACCAATCAACATTTTCTTTTCTTCTACAGAAGGAATGAAAATGAGAAGTACCAAACAAGAACCAAATGGAAATAGTAAAGTGAACAAAGCAGTAAGTATGACTTCTTTTCCTCTTTGGTCTTTGTCTTCCCCCAGCCCTTAATGAAGTGCATCAGTTATATATAGGCCTTAATGATTTTTGTACATATGCTTATAATTAGGCTTGTTTTTAAGTATATATTACATTTACATTTTTTAAAAGAGAAACAAGTGACTCTAAGGCCTGGTAATCTTTAACTAGATGGTTTGTTACTGTGTATCAAAAAAGTACGAGAGCAATCTGCTGGTTCTGTTTATTGGTTTTCATTAAGGAAGTCATAGTTTCATTAATAACACCCAAGGTTTTCTTCAGTCAGCAGTTGTTTTAGAACTGCACACATCCACTCCACATTAAGGACTTTAGAGTTTATCTGTTTTAAAGAGTAAAGCCTGCCTGAAGCAAATTCTTGGTATTAGGCCGTTGAGAGAAGAGAACATTTAATTATTTAGACCACCGTTTTATATTTTTCTTACGTAGTTTTTTAAAATAAATATCTTAACATTTCTGTCGGCAGTCCCATTTATTATGTGAATGCACTACTTCAGAGTGACAAGATATTAAATTTAAAGATTTTAAGATCTCTCTAAATACTTACTTGAGAGGTATTATTCAGTACATTTTATTAACAACTGATACCTGTATATTCCCAACAGGATGATGATTTGAAGTGGGTAGAAGAGAATGTCCCTTCTTCTGTGACAGATGTGTAAGTTTTCAAATCATTACCACAAGAATCCTATTTCATAGTTAGTACTGCTTTTTTTATTATAAATACATTGGCTGAAGAGCATAAGGATGAGAATGTTTGTAATTAACTTTAAATGAAAAGTAAATAATTAAAGGATTAGGAATGATTTGTAGATAAAAGCATAAGTAATTTTATGTTAAATGATATTTCTCCTTAGAAAGATTTAACTCTATCTTCCTAAAATCAATGGCATGATTCTTTCACAGTTTTTGAGTTCCTTTCCAGGGCTATAATTTTCGTGAAACAATAGCTCTTTAGAATGCAGGAAATACATAGTTATATATGTTTATATATATATATAACATTTATATATGGTTTTTTGTATTTGCTGGGTTTTTTTTTCTCCTGGAAGGGCCATTAATAAGATCTAAATCTTAGATAATAACAGAAAAGCTTCACATTACACTTGTTTACTCTCCTTTATAAACCATTTATAGCTCTATTTTACATTGTCCAATTTGGTGTTTTTTCTCTCTGCAGAGCACTTCCAGCCCTTCTCGATTCAGATGAGGTTAGTAATCAAATCATGTGCATAAACTGATCTGGTGACTTAATAGGAAGTCATGAGTCTTCTGTTTTGGAAGATTTTACTTACTTGATTCAGTAATTGCCTGAAAAACTATAGTTGGTATAGTTGAAAAAGGATAAGAACTGAATTAGTAATATCAGAATGCAGAATCAGACATTGAAAAAAACTTCCTTTCTGCACATCTGTACATGTCCTCCTTATCTTTTCCAAAGTTATATTGTTAGACTTGAGAATGCCTTTATTTAAATTGGATAGCTTCCACTGTCTAGTTTCTTTATCCTTCAGAAATTCAAATTTAACCCTAGTCTAGGCAAAAATAATAAGGAAGGAAAAGTATTGAGAAAGTAATACAATAGACCAAAACAAAATATAAATTAACTTAAAAATATCTACTATTTTTTGTTATCTGTGTCACTATTTTCTTCAAATAATTAGAATTATAGTTAATACTACTGTTGTTTTGGTAATATACTTCCACACAGTTCATCTAGAAGGCTTCAGGTGAAGTCTTATGTGAGATTTGTAGTCTGGGTTCATGGGTACTAGTTGTAGAGAGAATCGGAATACTAGGTTATTTCAGAGCCTC
>PVKH010034031.1:0-11927 GCA_004027955.1 Chaetophractus vellerosus
TAGAAAATTCACTTTTTAAAATTTATCTGGGAAAACAACCGTTTTACCATTTGGCACTAAGGTTTATTCTCAAGGCATTCACTTTAGTTTATTTGGGGTTGTGTGATCTACCTAAAAACATTACTGAAAACACTAGAAATTACTTATAAATTACTTATAAAATGTTCCTAAGAGTCTTAATCTGGCTTATTTTTTTCCCCAAAATTTTAACATTAGATATATGTGTAAGTATATAAGTAAGCTACATCATTATTGTAGGTTAACAGTTGTACATGTATTTTCTACTGATGATCTATTCCTCATCCCAAAGCAAGTATGAGTATGTGGCCTGATAACACAAATAAATCTCCTAGAAATTTAATTTATTTACTACTGTCTATGCCTTTGGTAATCCTGATAAAGGAAATGGAAAAATAAAACATGCCAAAAAAAAAAAAAAGAAGTGGGGGGATAAGCCTTGTCTTTTTGGGATTAAAATCTAATGGGCCATACATCTTCATACGTGCATACATTGGAGGTTAGTACTGTCACCACTGTCTCGGTGAGAAATGAAGGCTAGGAAAGTTTAATAGTTAAGACTGTTATCACTGGAGTCTACTAACCCAACTTCAAATCCCAACTCTGCTCTCACTGGCAGCCTAATCTGGGACAAATAATTTTTTTCCAGATAATAAACTTTATTTATAGAGAAGTTTTTGATTGCATAAAAGTTACATCAAAAGTATGGGGGATTCCCATATACCCCACTCCCTCCCCTTCCCCCATTTTCCCTTATTAATAACATCTTACATTATTATGGTACATTTGTTACAATTGCTGAACAAATAATTGAAGCACTGCTACTTACCAAGGTCTATAGTTTACATTATTGTTTACACTTTTCAATGTCCAGTTTTACAGGACTTGACAAAAATGTATAATGGCCTACATAGCATTGTAATATCATGCAGAACAATTCCTATTTCCTAAAAAATGCTCTATGTTCCACTTATTCATCTCTTCTCATCCCCTCAGAACCTCTGGTAACGACTAACTTTATATCAGTGTTACAAGTTCTTCTGTTACAAGTCCATGGTTGCATTCTCTCCTTATGTTTGTTCATTCCTCAGTCTTGAGGAGTTTGGGATGGTGATGGGGGGCAAATAATTTAATTGCCTTAAACTTCAGTAACCTAAACAGGAAAATGGTGAGAGACAATTCTATTTCATGAGGCTGTTATAAATGATAATGATTTGAGATAAGGGCATATGACACAATAAACATAGCCCTGACATGTAATACTAAGTCTTTAAATAATGTTGACTGCTGAAAATTCCATAATGCAAATGAGTTAGGGAACATCAAACCCTAATATATGGAGAATAGCAAAAATCAGGTTGTATCATCCCTTTATTTAAGAATGTTAACCAGACCTCTTTTTCTTTCCCATAGCCTCACTTTCAATTGCTGTCATCCACATTCTCTGTCTCCAACTCAGAAATCTCACTCTGAATACTTACAGTGTATCACACTAATTAAAACAATGGACTTGACTTGACAATGCATTTCTCAAACTCAGGGCAAACACTGTGCTTGAAACAATAAAGAATTTGCAAATAATTCACATGGCAATGATAAAGAAAAATACAGATGACATTGTGATGATAGAGCTCTGACCAATAAAACAATGGAATCTGGGGAAATAATAAGTTGCTCTGAGTAATAAAAATTGAGATTTCCGAATCACTTTACTTTCTTATTTAGGTTCAACATCTATAGCTAAAATACTCCCAGCAAACCACAGCCACTGTCCATCCTTCCCAGGGATGCTTTTTCATAGCTCAATACCTGTCTTCCTTCCTAGGAAACTTTCTCTTATAATTTTTATCAAGGTGCCCAGAGTATAAGGTTACTCAGGATCAACCCTCCTCAAGTTGTCATTGTTTGTTGTTATATTTCATATTAGTTGAAAAATGAATTCATCTACAATAAACAAGCTACTAAGTATGCACACTGCTGTGTAGTTTATAAAGATGAGTAAGACGATACAGTTTTTGCTTTACAATCAATCAAAGCAGAGGTCAGCAAACTACTTTGACCACCCCTATTCATTTATGTATTGTCTGTTGATGCTTTTGCATAGTAACAGCAAATGCTTCTCAAAGCCACAGATATTTACTATCTGGCCCCTCACAGGAAAAACTTGCCACTAAAATAGGACATACAAGTATAAAAATAACAAATTATACTACTCACCTATGTTAAGAAGTATAAATAAATAATTATGAGGAAGCAGATGTGGCTCAACTAGTTGGGCGCCCGCTTGCCACATGGGAGGTCCCGGGTTTGGGTCCCAGTGCCTCCTAAATAAGACAAGCCGACACCGCACCCGCCGCAATGAGCTAGACGCTGCACCGCAGCAATGAGCAGACACCTAAACATGCAGATGCCACAAGCCAGCAGATGCATGTGGTTCAGGCTGCTGGGCACTCGCCTCCCACGTGGGAGGTCCTGGGTTCAGTTTCCGGTGCCTCCTGGAGAAGGCGAGCAAAGAATGAGCAGACAGATGAGAGAACCATCTGGGGGAAGGGGAATAAATAAATAAAAAAAAAGGATTATGGGTGTTTAGAAGGTGGAGAGAGAGGTCACTTTCAACAAGGCATTCAGAGAAGACTTTTGGAGGAGGTACTAACAAACAGGAGTAGAGGAATGAGCATCCATGTGGGTAAAAATGTCTGGGCAACAAAAAATGACAGATGAGAAAAGAGAAAAAGCAAGATGAAAGATGGAGGTTGTCAGTAAATTCATACATAAATTCTTTGAAGATGATTTGTAAATGTCTTTTTATCTTTACTTTTTTCTAATCAGCATGTATGTTTTATACAAACTACATTCCATATGCCTCTAGGACTTCTTTTGATTATATGTTTGCTTTCCAGATGGTAACCCCACTCTAAAGAGGCAAGTTCAGAGATAAGACTTTGGTGACAAATAAACATTAATTACCATGGCATTCTGTGAAGCATAGTTTAACCTTCTTTGTCATCCTTCTTTTCTGGCATTTGATATTTAATATTGATTCAGCACCAAAGGAATGAGATTTTTCTCCCAAAACAGAGTCAAAAGACTGTGAAACTTATTAATTTAAGATCATTCTTGTGTTGCTCAACACATTTGTGGATGCTCCTTTTTCTCAGAGTTCCAAGAGGCAAAAAAGCTAGATGAAGGCCTAAAAGGGGAAAAATTCACTTAAGCTGCTGAAAACTCAGTTTGCATCAAAAAAGAATTTATTGCAGAAAACAATTTATGCTTACATGAATACATAAAAATATCTTAGGGTCAATACTTAAAATCTGCTGTTGTGGTTTTTTTTTTTGGCCAGTTCAGATAATTACATTTTTATATACTAGTTTACATACTTACAACCATGGAGAAATGAAAACTAGTTTTCAAGACACATTTTTGTATTCCATATTACATACATTTACAACTTAAGAGAACTGTAGTTTTAAAATAAAAAGCTAGATTTGCAAGAGGAAATGACTCTTTTTTTTTTTTTTGGACATAAAAAGCAATTCTTGAACTGTGAAAGAATGAGCCATAACATGTAAAACTTTAATTTTAAAGTAAGGTAAATTAGGCAAAAACCAAAATGAAATAAAGAACAACAAAAAAACCTTTTAAACTGAGACAAAAATTCAAAATCATATGAATGCTCTCCTGATTTGAAGAGTTGAGGGGAAAAATGACATTTTAAACACAAAGATTAAAATTTTCCTATTTAAACATAATGTTCCTCCATATATTCTCACAATATATACATGATCCTGGAACAAGCTTCTCATTTCTTAGCTTATTAACAATGTGTACATTTGAAAATATATACGATATTTCAAAACAAATTCCTCAAGACCATATTTAAGAAATGACATCCAAGGAAACTGGATTCAGGCACCATTGTAGCATTTAGGAAAACCAGTATCTTGAAGGTTAAGTTTTCTCTTCCTTGCTTGTTACTCTGAAGTCTTCATTATATACAGGTTGCTTCGAAAGTAGTTTTCTTACTGAGTCAAGCATCTTGATGGGCCAAACTAGTTTCATTTTCTCCAGTACTACAAATATACAATACAAATGGAAAATAACTTACTGTTCACAAATGAAGATAAACAAGAGTCTGTAAGGTTTAAAAAATAAAAAGTTTCTAAAGAGATGAACATATGATTCTTTAATAGAAAGATAAACTCATTCATCTACTTTGAGAACTTTTTTCAAAAAGACTTCTAATTTTAAAAACGAATGAATTACTTTGCTAAATGCCATCAAGATGACTGCAGTTAACCACAGTGTAAAGGATTTCTGAAGTCTGACTTAAGAATCAGTTTATGTAAGAAAATCTTTAGGGAAGGAGGGTGCTTGATGACCTAAGTTCAATATAACCCAATTATTATATATTATATAAATATAACATGATAGGTAAAAATACCTAGCAGCAGGAAAGCAAAATATCCCACTAAATTCTGCAGTGATGAGATTAACATTTTGGGTGGTCTGCTTAGTTCTTGGTGTGCCATATTTTTAGAAAGACTGAAAACCTGTAGTTTATTCCACAGAATGAAACCTGTCCATTCCAGAAAGGATCTGGAAATCAAAGGAAGTAGTCCTGAAAGAATAAGTACAGTGTTCAGCCCAGCAGAGAGAAGTTTTGAGGCCAACACAGTAACAGCCTTCATTATTAATGGGATATAACAAAGGAGTAAAAACAACATTTTTAGCACTTATTTTGTGCTAGGCACCCTCACAGTTACCTCATATAGAATGCTTATAATGATATGTTAGAGTAGTCTCTTCATTATCACTATACCTCAAATTTAGCTTTCAGTGAAACAGAATTCTACCTATTAATTTTAAGGGTATTTAATACAAAAAGAATCTGCAACAGTTAATGGTTATTTTTAATATGTGCAGATGTTGTCAGTAAGGATGTTGATACTTTTGTTTGGGTGTATACATTGAGGCATACATACCTCATATGCCTGTTTAATTATAAGATGGCATTATCTTGGAGGAATTAAGGATGCTGTTTATATGTAACAAAATTTTCTTTCTACAAACTTCACTTTGTTACTATGCAAAGAAAAAGTGAAGGATAAAAAAACTGAGCTGCAGGTGTGTCCGCATGTGTACATGTATGTATGTGTAAAAATGAAAGCCAATAAACTGACTGATTTTAATCTGTTAAGTCAGTTTATACTCTAGAAAGAGTATAAGACTTACTTTTGATGCTAATGAAAGGAATAAACTATATAATTTAAGAAGTTGTATAAATATTTTCATTAAAGGCAGAATAAGAGAATTAACATAATTGTCTTAAAGAAATAGTTCTCGGTATTTGTATAAGCACATGCATTTATTTGTGTCTACTATGTTTCAGGAACTGGTTCAGGTTCTATGGGATATCCAGACAAATGTTTATATAGAGAAGAAATCATAATACCACACTCATTCAAAAGTTGGGCAAATGGGTGGGGAACTCATTTCCCAAGCAAAGAACAAAGGTGTATAGCATGTGGTTGGGAGGTGTGAGGAATTGTCATCTGTGGGTAGACCATCAGAGCTACAAAGGCGGCTTCTTTTGAGGGCTAGTGGAAGAGGAAGATGGGTGGAAATACAAGTTAAAGTCAAATTGTTAAAGGTTCTTACTGACACTTAGGAATCTAAACATTATCCTGCAAGCAATTAAAAACTGAACGTGTGAATATGTATTTTTGATATGTGAGAAAAAAGCTGTTACTAAATTGATGATCTCTAATATATATATCCTGAATATACTTCAAAGTGGGGGAAAAACTAATACTGTATAGCAGAGCCAGTCCCAAAATACCCAAATTCCTGTACATCTGTAGAATTTTTATAAAAGAGTTTGCTATAAAATGGACTGGTAGGCTTCTGGGGGATAGGTCAACTCCCCAAGGGGTCCATTTTCTCTCAGGCCCCTAGGCCCTTCCAGAAGCGGAAGCTCCTCCTTCCTTCCCACTCCTTTCCAAGAGTTGTTCATACCAGGTGGCAAATACCCACCCCTTAGAGCCCCTCTGCCTGAATCCTGCCTCCAAGCCTTTGATTGCTCTGTCTGCTCCCAGCCCTCTGGTCTTCATTTCCCACTTGAGCATCACTGCTGGACATTGCTATTAACTAAGGCCCTCAGGTTCCAATCCCAGCTCTTGTCTTTGAAGGACATGTGACAACGGGCAAGTCCCTTTGCTCTCAGAACCTTGGTTTCTCATCTGGAAATGAGAAGGTAGGCTCAAAAGCTCTCTCAACTCCACAGCAACATTGGCATAGACTGGAGGACTTGAGCATGAGCTGTATGATGGTCCTTCTCAATAGGAGGGAAGCAGCCCAGAGAAGCTGAAGGGTTAGTAGGCATGGCATTATCTGCCCCTGTCCTCGACCCTCTACCCATAAATGCATTCACATGTGAAAAACGTTAAAAAAAGGAAAAATAAATAAAAATGGAATGGCAGGAAAACACTTTGTATTTTACTTGTATTATTAAAAGCATTTAAGGAAGCAAGCATGGCAAACCTTATCAAGGATTATATGAAAGTGTTTGTGAACCTTCCTTATAAAAGATAAGGATATTAAATTTGTATGGATGAAAGCTAAACTGCAGAGCATTTTAGTTGAAACTTATGGGGCATTATGTTGACTGCTATTACAATAATTAACTGATCATAAGGCCTCAAAACATTTATCATGAAACCACTGCCTGTATTATTTTTTAAACACCATGGATTTTAATGGGCAGTGTGCAGCAGCGCTGATTGCAGTGCACTAAAAGAGTACGTGCAAGTCAAATGCAATTCAAGATTTGCTTTGGCCACTGTGCAAAGGGAATGTTATCTCATATTTACCATATTTATCTGGGATTAACTGTTCCCAGTGACTCCTTTTTCATAGTCTCTTGCTGTTTGTACAGCTTATTCCTTACTTCCTTCCTCAACATGGTCAGATGAAAGATTAGGGAGAGAAGGGGTAAAAGATACTCAGTCTTCACCTATAAAACAGGCCTGGTCATACACTTTCTTCACAGGTATGAGAATTAAAGGAGGTGATGCAAGGAAAGCACTTTACATAATTCCTGGCACATTTAAGTGTTCAATAAGCTATTGTTATTGCTATTATTATTTCTGTTATCTATATTATTCCTCCCATGCTAATTCAATCTGGGACATAAAATGATACAAACTAGTTTTGTATGATAGAGTAGTGTTATATTGTTTATTTAAGCTTCTGATGGGGGAATCATCTGGCACTTTAGAAAATGATTTACATTTTAACAACACTTTTAGAGCAGAAGAAAATTTCTGTTTGTCCATAGCACTCAACTACTTTTGGTTTAATTGAAATAGTTTACACCTGATATTCTTCATTCCAAAATGGATCAAACTAAGGCCCATATAATGTAAATTCAGAAAGGAGGCTCTTTTCTGTTCTTTTTAGGGCATGCTATTGTATCTATGAAGGAGGATGCAACCTGATGCCCCAGTGCAGTTTTTGGTTATTATACAGAGTATCGTGTTTAATTGGGGGGGGGGGGCGGCGTATATAAATATAAAGGTAGATTGTATATTAGCCACACTGAGAAAGAATTCATTTTTTTTGGCTTTCTACATGGCTATTAGAATACTTGACAGTATTTAGTTTTTAACCTTATGAGAAGTATGAGTAAAGTTCTTAAGTAAACCAAGACTAAATCTAGTGAGCAGTGAGGATTCCATGTTACTCTAGTTCGAGAGGAAACATGAAAGGAGGAAAAAGTTCAATTTGCAAAGAGGAATCAGTTTTCCTGGTCAATTTATATAAACAGGAAAGTTTTGAAAAGCACAAACAGAATGAGAGGCATGAGTGTGTCACCAAAAAGAAAAAAATTGTTAAGCTGGTATAATAAAGTAATGTTAAACATACAACACAGTAGGATCTGTAATTACACTTACATATCTTGAGTCCTAGTAATGCTTTCAACCTGCAAAATTTTGTTAGTTTTATTTTGTACCTACATGCTCATGTTTCTAAAAACCAAATACCATTTAACTCTAGATCAGGGAATATTAATAATGATAAATTCATGAATGGGAGTTTAAAATATGGACATTTCCAAATTAAGGCCAATTGTATGTTTTCTAGAAGAGTCTGTGTTGATTAAAAAATTACGGTGTATTTTATCTTTTGTTTTGTTCACTTACCATCAGGACCCAGAAAAATACTAAACATCTAGGGGGGCCGGCTCGATAGCCCAGTGGATAGGGCGCCGGCATACCACATGGGAGGCCCTGGGTTCGATTCCCGGGGACCTCTCCTAGCGGGCAGACCGCGTTGAGAATGGCAAGCCGCCATGGGCGGGCCAGAGCCGCCGTGGGCAGGGCAAGAAGCTGCCACGGACAGGGCAAGAGCCGCCACGGGCAGGGCAGGTCGCCCGCGGATGGAGCGCAGCCAGCCACCCGCGAACTGAATCAAGCGCCGGCCGTGAACGGACGCAGAGACCGCCCACAAGCGGGGAAAGCTGCGCCTGCGCAGTGACCACTCTCGGCGCGTCACCGCAGCGGGGGGAAGGGGAGATATGTAATAAAATAAATAAATCTTTAAAAAAAAAATAAAAAAAAAATAAACATCTAGGCATAAGGACTTTACACAAAATTATTAAAGGAAAAAGTAAATAAAAATCTTGTGCACGATAATTTTCCTTTTCCATAATTGGTATTAGCTCATGAATGACCCTTAAACACAGCTGGCTTCCTTAATTATTAAATAAGATCAAACAACAAAGTTCACAAATAAAACTATATTTCAGTATATTTAAGACAGGTACATTAGGGTTTAAAAATACAACTATAAACATTTACTATTACAAAGGCTTACAAACCAAAAAAACAAAATTACCCTGACCCTCTGAAATAGTGACTTTCAAATAATGGAAAAGTTAACATCAGTACAATTACTGATTTCCATACTGTGCAAAGGCAATATAAATATGCACTTAGGAATAGTACAGATGTGTTTATACAAACACTGGACACAGACTATGTTTACAGTTTACTTAAGAACAATAAATATAAAGAAATGAGCTTGAATGGTCTTAGTTCGCCAATTCTGGAGAGACATACTGACCTAGAAGGTGGCTTTCTAAAAAGTATATCAGAGTACAGCAGTTACAGTGGAAACCATCCTATGCAGGGATTAGTGTTAAAGGCGAGACAGGAGTATAAACAGATACAATTACTCACGAAAAGCCCTTCAGAAGACAACACATTAGAGGCAGGCATCTCTCAAAAAGTCGAAAACAGGAAGCTTTCCCCCCAAACACAGATTAAAAAAAACAAAAACAAAAACTTTGAGCAATAGATGGCTTGAACTTAGAGGTCATGCTGTACAAAAACCAAGAATCTTCAATATTGGAATCACATTCAGCATGGTAAGATGCCACAGTATGAGAGGCACTTGGAAAATCGAAGACTTTTGAGGGAATTTCTCTCCCATTTATTAGGGATGTATACCCTTCGGGAGAAATGTCAGGTACAATAACACTATTTTCCCCCTTTAATGTTTTTGTTCTTTGTTATTTTTTAATCCATCCAAGTATATTTAATTGAATTCCCTTAAGTTAAAGGCACATAAGATGTGACTTACACATTAATGTGCTCACAGTTACTGAATTTTCTGCCTGGATCTGGGTTTTTTCCTCCTTGAACACAAGAGGGTCTCAGTAAGCATTCCTGTTAAACAGATGTGGGTGATGTGTTCTTAGTGTCTTGAGCTGGGACTTAACTTTTTGAGCCCAATCTGTTCTTGCATTTTTTTCTGTTCAATCTGGAAAAAAAAAATACTTCTCTGACCCTAGATGAGTACCAAAATTCAGTTAGCTAGACTTAATATTTATTAAGACTAATAAAAACCACACCTAATTCTCCAGATTCCCAACATCAATCAGTGACTAGAAAGGCAGAAAACAAAAGCAGAAACAGGGAGGAAATGGACTACACTGTGAGAGACTACTACTGAAAGGCCTAGTTTTGGAGCTGAAACTGACCCAAACTGCGATCTCTACATCTCTCATGTAGACAAAACTGGAGAGCATTTTAATGATCATTCCAACAGGAAAATAGTTCTGATGATGCAATTTCAAAGACAATGACCCAAATAAAAGGGTTTTGCAGTGGAAAATTTGTACCACTAATAGGTGGGGGTTGCTAGGCAACGAATATTGCAGTGTTTAATCTCTACCCTCTTAAGGAATTGCATTATGGGAGAGAACAAGCCTTTTCAGCATTTCAACCTAATAGCTGTATCTGGGAATTTTCAGACTTTTATAGTATAATTTTTTTTTTAATGCTGAAGCACCTATACTACTGTTAACATGCTATCAGTCTACCTCCTTTTATCTAAAAAAAAAAAAAATAGGTTCTATAATTCATAGTGATTAATAGAAAAGTACTAACTTCAGCATAAATCAATTGGCAATATTGGCATTCTTATAATGCTACAAGTGATGAAAAAACCAGATACTGGTCATTAGAATTTGAGTGTACATGTGATTTATTAGTATCAATATTTAGCCAATATATATGTAGAAATCTGTCAGTTATCAAAGCAAATAAACTACCATAGAGATTAAGTTAAGAAACAGATTTGAGGTTCTGGGAAAATGGCACCAAGGTGGGTAGGCAGAGTCTGACCCTCTCACAAAAAAGCAGAGGAGAGAGAGCAGAGACCTATCTGAAGGAGCTGCCTTGGATATATATATAGAAAGGGAAGGTGCTCTAAGTCATCTAGGAGAGTACTGGAAAGATATAGAACCCCAAAGGAAAACCATGAGTTGCTCACCCCTTTGCCTGGAAGTGGCACATATACCCTGCCCTCAGGGCAAATAGCCTAGGTAGAGCTTGTGACTCACTGCTCCTAATAGAGTGTGAGGGGGCATTCCCTGAGAGAAAGAGGGATCTGGGATTGTGGAGAGTGGTTTCTTTGCAGTGAGTTTGGCTAGCTGAGCCCCCTTTGAATCTCAGAAGGGATCCCAACCTCACGGGGAGAGGAGAGGGGGATTTCCTCAGGCAGGCTGTCATACCCAGGCACCCCAGTAAAGAGAAGAATTAGATTAGAGAGGAGGTGGGGACAGACGGGCCTAATCAGCAGGACACTGGCAAACTGCTAGGAATCTAAACTGCCCGAGGGAAAGGGGGCAGAGAGCTTTCTGAAAGGCTAACTAACCTAAGGAGACAGTTTAGCTCAGTGGAAGAATTCCCACCTTGAATATACTAGGTCCCTGGTTCGATTCCTGGGTCTTCTTAGAGAAGTGATCCACCAGGTTATTAGGCATCCAGCTGACACTTTATGACAGGGACCATAAAGACATTCTTCTTGTATTAGCTTTCCTTGGCTCTCTTATTTTTTAAAAAAAGAGATTCCTTTTTTTTTTTCTTTTATTTTACTTGCTAAAGTTTGGTTTAAAACCTGCAGAGGGCAGGGTGCAGGGTGACTGATGAACACTGGCAGCCTGAGAAGCTCCTTAGGGGCCTAAGGGGGAAGGCTGTCTTTCCTTGTTTTTCTTTTTTCTTTCTCCTTTTTTAAAAAATTAGTTGTTGCTGTCTTGTTTCTTGTTTGTTGTGTTTCCCCATTCTTTGTTTCCCTTTTTTTACCTTTACCAATTTTTTCTACCTACACTATTTCTTTTCTTTCCTTCATCATTCTACCGTTTTCTGTTGTTCTTTCATTCCACCTTTTTGTTTGGTCTTCAAGTTTTTCCTGTTTTTATTTCTTTCTTTTTTCCTTTATTTCCCCCTTACCCCCCATTTTCTCATTATTCTGGCCTTTTAATTCATTTTATATATTTTTCTCTATTTTGTTTCCCATTTCATTATTTCTATTCCACTTTTTTATTCTTATTCCTCTGTACT
>PVKH010034032.1:0-11926 GCA_004027955.1 Chaetophractus vellerosus
CACACACGGTGGGGACCACCCCAGGTCCATACTCCCTACCTTCTCAGCCAGGGGAGCAGTGGGAGAACTCATCAAATCCTGCCGACTACACCATTTGTCCACTGCATCCACCTCAGGAGCCCAAGAGGGAGGTAGGTGGAAGAAAAACTTATGAGGGAAGTTTGCTCATAATGGCACAGTCGCAGTCTGCTCCAGACAAACAGGCAAGCAAGCATGGCTGTACTCTATTTGCAGGGTTATTCATACACTACAGCTTTCACTCAAATGTTACACAGAAGCAACACAATTAGATGCAAGGCACACTGAGCCGGGAGACAAAGGGCTCTGTGAGCTAACAGCTGATCCAGCAGTTGGGTCTCTGCCCAAGTCTTAACCCTCACACAGTATCCAGCTAGTGTTATGACAGAGGTTTCCTTGAGTGACAGGAGCTAACAAAATAAAAGAAGGCTAACAGAAAGTTTGGGCACATTGACTTGTGTGAGTGCTCTCTTTAGGGGATTACCCATTCAATGAGTTTTCAAAATACCTCCAGGCCAAAGCACAGAAGTCTTCCTAGTCTTTCCTGAGAATAAGTCTTTTTTTGGGCATGCATGGTTGACCCTTGGCACTCCCCTGTTTACACAGTTCCAAATGTCCCCTCTTCCCTAGGAAACAGTTTTCTCATGTTCCTGGGCACTGCATTGTATGTCCACAGCCAGCAATCTCCTGCCCCTGGCAGCCACTTGACTGCTCTCCCACAGCATTCTGTAGGATAACTCTGTGAGCCACCTTCTACACACACGGCAAGTTCTGGGACAGCAAATTCCTCTGGCTATCACCATACAAATTGAGCCAGAAACTCATGCTTCCAGTATGCACACAAGAGTTAATCTGCTCCCCCTGGAAGTGGGACCAGGGACACACACTGGGAGGATGGGTTGGCTCTGTGCCATATTGGTGAGGGGCAGGACAGGGGCTAGCCAGGGTGCCATGAGACACGACTGCTTTTAAGTGGTCTTTGTTTGGATTCAACGCTTGTCCTGTTGTGACAGTTTTTTGACTGTTTTCTAGAGTTTTGAGAGAGGTGTTTCGGCCAGATCTGGCTGGTTGTTCAAAGCTTCTGTGAGCGGATGAAGCTTCTCACTCCAGTATCTTGATAGAGGCAGGACCAGTCTTATGTGTGTTCTCCTAAAAGTTTTACATTTAAGTCTGTGGTCCATTTTGAGTTAATTTTTGTATAAGTTATGTGACGTAGTTTGAAGTTCATCTTTGTTTCCCTTTGGATATCCAAATGGAGGAAACTACTAACTTTCCTCCATTGAATTCTTTTTGCAAATTTGTAAAAAATCATTTGGGCATACTTATGTGGGTCTATTTCTGGGTACTCTGTTGTATTCCATTGATCTATGTGTTTATCCTGCCACAAATATCACACAGTCTTGATTACTGTAGCAAAACAATAAGTCGTGAAATTTTGTAGACTGATTCCTCCCACTTTATTCTTCTCTTTCAAAATTGTATTAACTAGTATAGTTCCTTTGCCTTTATGTAACAATTTTAGAACAATCTTGCCTATATCTACAAAATAGCTTGCTAGGATAATGACAGGAATTAAGTTAAACTTGTATAACAATTTGGGAATAAGTATCATCATTTCAGTATTGAAACTTCTAATCCATGAATATGAAATCTCTTTATTTATTTAGATCTCCTTTCATTTCTTTCATCAGCATTTTGTAGTTTTCTGCATACAAGTCCTATACATGTTGTGTTAGATTTATACTCAAAGATTTCATTTCTTTGAGAAGCTGTATTTTAATTTCATTGTTCATGTGTCCATTGATATTACATAGAAATATAATTCAGTTTTGTATGTTTGTTGTGCATCCTGCAGCCTTGCTGAATGCATTTATTAGTGTTAGGAGGTTTTTAGATTCCCTCGTGTTTTCTATGTAAACAAGCATGTCATCTTCAAATAAAAGCAGTTTTATTCATTTCTTTCTGAGCTGTGTGCCTTTAATTTACTTTTATTGGCTAGAACCTTCAGCACTATGCTGAATAAGACTGGTGAGAATGTCTTCCTTGCCTTGTCCCTGATCTCATGGGGAAAGCATGCTGTCTTTCTCCATTAAGTATAATGTTAGGATTATAGATTTTGTAGATTCTTTTTATCAAATTGAAGAAAGTTCCTTCTATTCCTTTTGTTCTAGTAGTTTTTATCATGAATGTGTGTTTTAAAAAAAGTATTTGAGAAAATTCAATAAACAATTTATTGAAGTATATCATTCATACATGAACATACATAAACTATAAGTGTTCAGTAAACTTCATGAACTGACAAAACAAAGATGAATAACATCATGCAGGGCTCCCACACATCACCCCCCCCACAAACACCCCACATTGTGAAACATCTGTTAAAAAGTCATGAAAGAACATCGTCAAAGTATTACTACTAACTAGAGTCCATATCTTCCTCCCCTATAAATTTTTTAAATGATTTATTTATTTATTTACCTTTATTCATTTTTACCCCCTCCCCCATTTTTGCTGTTTCCGTGTCCATTCACTGGGAAACTCTCTGTGTCCATTTCCTGCCCTCTATTCTCATCCTTCTCCTCCTGTCTTCACTGGGATTCAATTCTCGGAACCTCCGATGTGGGAGAGAGGCGTCCTACTGCCTGCGCCACCTTAGTTCCTGGTTTTTCGGTACATCTTGTCTTGGCTTTCCCTTTTGTCATTCTCCTGTTATGTCATCATTTTGTTGCATGGCTCGCGGGGCCTGGCGGCTCACCCATGCACAGGGCCTGGCGGCTCACATGGGGCCTGGCGGCTCACCCGCACAAATATACACACATTGTATATTTTTCTTTTCTTATTTTTCCTGGGAGGTCCCAGGGATCAAACCCATTTCCCTCTATATGGGAGGTGTACACCCAATCAACCGAGCCACATCCATCCCCCTGCTATATCTCTTAAGGTTGACCAAAGACACCCAAAGTTACAGTCTTTTCCCATACAGGATGGTCATATAATAAATCAGGCTTAGTTTATCACCAGCATTTTAAAAACCAGACCTAGGGAGAAAAACTAGGTCTGGGGACACATGCATGGTTTCTAACATAGCGAATGTTTAGCATACCCTGATTATCACAAAATCAGGACAGCAAGAATATTCACATTCTCAAATACTTTTAATGCATTGATTAATTTGATCATGTGATTTTCTTCATAACCTGTTAATGTTGTTGATTTCATTGATTGACTTTCAAAAATAACTATATCCCTGGAATATGCCCCACTTGGTCAAAGTGTATAATCTTTTTTTTATTTATTGCTGTCTTCTATCAGGTAATATTTCGTTAAGGATTTTTACATCTATATTCATAAGGGATATTGGTGTATAGTTCTCTTTTTTGTTCTGTCTTTTTCTAGTTTTGGTATCAGTGTAATTCTACCTTCATAAAATAAACTTGGAAGTATTTATTCCTCTTCTATTTTTTGGATGACATTGTATAGAATTGTTATTTCTGTTGAAACATTTGATAGAATTATTGAGTGAAGCAATCTTGACCTAGAGATTTATTTTAGGGGAGTTTTTAAATTACAAATTAAATTTCCATATTAGTTATAGTACTTTCCAAATTATTTCATATTTGGTAAGTTGTTATAGATTGAGTTTTTTAAGGAAGTGGTTCATTTTCTCTAAGTTGTCAAATTTATGCGTGTTAGTTTATTTGTAGTATTCTTTTATTATTGTTTTGATGTTTATAGCACCTGTAGTTGTATTCCATGTGTCATTCCTGATATTGGTAATTTGTGTTTGCTTTGTTTCTTTCTTTGTCATCATTGCTATTTATTTGTCAACTTTTTATCTTTTCAAAGAAACAGCTCTTGGTTTCATTGATTTTGTCTATTGTTTTTCTGTTTTCAATGTCATTGATTTTGCTTCCTCTTTATTTTTTCTTTTCTTCTGCTTGCTTTTGTGTTATTTTGCTTTTCATTTTCTAGGTTCTTGAGATGGGGGCTTAGATTACTGACCTAATTTTTTTCTCCTTTCTAATGAATGCATTTAGTAGTATGAATTATTGTAGTACTATTTAGCCATGCCTTGATATGTTATATTTTCATTTTCCTTCAGTTCAATGTGTCTTGTTTTATTTTCTCTGAGACTTACTCTTTGACTCATGGATTATTTAGATGCATGTTGTTTAGTTTCCAAGTGTTTGGAGACTTCCCTGCTATCTCTTTGTTATTGATTTCTAGTTTAATTCCATTTTGGTCAGAGAACACACTCTATAAGATTTCAATCGATTTAAGTTTTTTGAGGTTTGTTTCATGGCCTCGCATATCATCAGAAGAATGTGTATTCTGCTCTTGTTGGATGGAGAGTTCTATAAATGTCAATTAAATCCTGTTGTTTGATGGAGTTGCTGAGTTCTATATCCTTGCTACTTTTATGTTTATTCTATCAATTATTTATAGAGAGATAAAAGGATGTTGAAGTCTCCAACTATAATTGTAGATTTGTCTATTTCTCATTTCAGTTTTATCAGTTATTGGGTTTTCATATTTTACAACTCTGTTGGATGCATTAACATTCATGATTGTTGAATCCATAGTGGGTTGACCCTTTGCTTATTACGTAATAAGAAAATGTCTTATTAATTAATAATTAATGTCTATCTCTGTTAATTTTTTGTTAGTCTACTCTCACTATTATTAATATAGTCACTCCTGCTTTGTTTTTCATTGACATTTGCATCATATATCTTTTCCCATCCTTTTATTCACCTGCCTATATTATATTTGAAAAGTTTCTTGTAGACAATTTATAGTTGGGTCATGTTTTTTTTTTTAGAGTTTATGTCTCTCCAGTTATATTATCCATTTGTTCTTGTACATTGCTTTTTCCACTAGCAACGTTAGCATATTAATTACAGTTATTTTAAATTATTGGTTTGATAATTCCAAAATCCCTGCTATTTCTGAGTCTGGTTCTTTGTATCTTCAGACTGTGATTTGTATCTTCAGCTTGCTTTGTTCTTCATAGTATGATTTTTGCCTTTTATCATGCCTTGTAATTTTGTGTTGAATGCCAGACATGATGTATCAAGTAAGTGTAATTGAGGTAAATCAGCCTTTAGTGTGTGTTTTCATGTTTATCTGGCTGTGGATTGGGCTGTGTTCACTGTTTGCTGTAGCTGTACTGTCAGTGGCTAAAGTTTCCTCTGCTGTCCTTACTTTATTCTCCGCTGTTGTCTTTTGGTTTACCTAGAAGTGCTACCTTAAACAGGGTCTAAGCCTTGCAGTTCTTTTATCTGTAAACCCACGTTATTATGCAGCAGCCTTATAGAAATGGTGGTGCAATAATAGGGAAGGGGAAATTTTCTATAATCCTATGATTAGGTCTCAGTCTTTTGGTGAGTCTTTTGGTGAGTCACATGAGCTGTAACTTTCACAAGTGGTTCTCAGAAGAAGTGTTTTTTCCTCTTAGGTCAGACAGACAGGAAGACTAGAGGAGAGTGAAGTTGGATATTTCCCTTCCCCCAAGTTAGTTAAGCTCTGGTAAAATACTTTCCACTGAGGACTGGCCTTGGTTAAGGAGAACAGAATCTGGGCATATATCAAAATAGTTATTTTTCCCCTCCCTCTGCCAGAAGCATGAGGGGATTTTTCTCTGATCTTCCCATTAGAAAGCTGATGAGGCTCCTGGAGGCAAAGATTGGGTCCTTGGAGTTTTTAACAGGTTCTCAGAAATTTATTAAATGCATGTATTCCTACCAGTGCTGGCTCCAGCAGAAGGCTTCTGCTCCTGATAAGCTATGATTCTTGGTATCTGCCTCTCAATTTTTCAGGACTGTATTTTGTCCTGCAACCTCAATTCTCTGATGGACACAATTTTTGTATTTCAATTTTTTCAGCTTATTTTTTATTGTGGGGGGAAGAATGATGACTTCCAAGTTATTTACATGTCAGACCAGTAATAATGATCATGTTTTTTTTTAAATCTACTCTGCCAATTTGTCTTTTAACTGGTGCATTTTGACCATTTACTTTTAATTTAATTATTGATATGCTAGAGCTTAATTAAGTTATTTTATTTTTTTGTTTGATTATTTTTCCTGGTTGCAGGATTCAATAGAAGTGTTTTTCTATTGAATCCTGGACATTTTGGGTAATGTGTTTTGAGATAAAGAATGGCTTCTTTTGACACCATTCTGACATAGGAAAGGGTGCTGCTACCTCATTACTGCCATGTAGGTAGCAGACATCCAGGGTCTCCACTTGGCCTCCACTGATACCTCAGAGAAGAGTTCCTCGTTACTGCTAGACTAGGGTGGGATTTAAATCTTCACTAAGTCTCCACTGCCACCTCCCTGGTTGAATGCAGTATATATTATGTATCTTCCCCTGCTTTTTGGACCCTTGGTGTGGTGCAAGTAATAAAGTTGTCACTGCTGAAAATCTCTGTTGTTCCTGAGCTTGTGTTCCCACAATTCACTGTGTAGCAATTCACTCCACAATGGGGGTGGCAGTCTAGTTTCTCCATGTGGTCCCAGTGCAGGGGAGGGAGGGAGAGTCTTGTTGTCATTTCATGGGAATGAAAAATCACAACTCCCAACTTAGCCTTCACTAAAACCACCCCCACATGGGAGTGGAGGTGCCTTAATAAAGCTAAGTGAAAATTAAAGCCTAGGCTCCCCACTTGGCCTTTACTACTGAGGGTGAGTTGGGTACCAGATTTTTCCATAGTATTTGACTGATGTAGAGTTATTATTGTCTAAAAATTTTCTGTCTTACTAGGCTTACTTTCCTTGTCTTTTGGTTTGGGTGAGCAGGCTTCTGGGAGCTTTTTATCTGTGCGTATTGGCCTTTCTGGGTGCCAGCTTCTCCGGCGCTGCGTCTGGGATATATGAGGCAAAAAGAAAATCCAAAGACCTCTCCTACATGCCATTCCTTGGGTCCTAAGGACCCAGGCCAGTGTGCCTTCTTTCTACCTTTTAAGGTGTTGTTATATTTGTTTTATATATAATGTCCAGAGTTTTTTAGATGTTCTTGGTGAGAAGAATAGGGAAAAGTATATCTAATCAATTTTCCTAGAAATAGTTCTTTATTTTATTTTAAATGGATCTGCTCTAAACATTTCCAATTGTACTTGGCTGCTGAAAACTTCAGAAGAAAATGATATATTTTGTACCAGAATGTCCCAGGTTTAGATGATGATTTTATGGTTTCCTTACCTATAAAATGAGGATAAAAGCTTCCACCTAGCAGAATTCTAGTGAAAATTATTTTTAAATTATATATGAAGCACTTGGTAGAGCACATCACATGTTGTCACTCAAAATTGATAGCTGCTTTATTGTTGTTATTGTCTATTAGCAAAATCATATCAATCGTTTCTTCAATTAAAATCATGTCATCTTGAACTTCATTTTAAAAATATATATATAGCAAAAAAAGCTACTGTTTAGACCATAGACAGTCATAGGGTTTATGATAGAAATTCATGGAATTTATATTAGTAACCGGGAGTCAGAATTGGAAAGGGGCCTCACCATCAGTCCACCAAAAGTTAGTCTGGGCATCAGAGCAAAGCAAGACAGTGCATGCATTTAGTCTTGTAATAAATGATTTTACCCTGAGAGGATTCCTCTGATATTGAAAGTGCATTACATTATAGCAAAAAGGGAAATATCAAAACTGCTTTCCAGATTTGAGGAGAAAATGTGCCATATCATCTGTCTTGATCAGCTTATCACTTTATTGAGGCTCTGAGTATTGACTAGTTCTGAACTACTGTAAATGTATTTCTTTCCAAGGCTTAGAGAACCTTTTAGGGATATAATGCTGACTATTTCTGAAATCTTAGCTTTTCCTTTGTTTTTGCTAAAAAGTCCCTGATCCTCTTCAATCCATCCAGCTGAAAAGCCAATACTGAAAACCACAGACCTTAGGAAGAACCTCAGAGCAAGCTATAGTCTGCCAGGCTCCATGTGTTGCTGCCCTAATCCCAAGCAGAACTAGGACTAAAGGACATGATTCTCTTTTTCCCTCAGAGGTAAAGAAAATTTTGCAATTGTTACTCACAGTTATGAATAGACAGTATAATTATAAAACCTCAATTAATTTGAGTACATGTGAACATGGTTGATTTTTTTTTGTCACCTAGAAGTAAACAGAAAACCCCAATCTTTTGCCTGACTTTGTGATGGACTTCTAGGACAGAGAATTCAACATTTTTCTGAGGAATGAAGGCTAGAAAAATCTTAAGTTAAAATTCATATCACATAGGGTTCTGCAAAAATGATGAACTTTGCAAAATCCTCTTTTTCCAGTATACATTTATTGAGCACCTCCTTTGTGATTTCTATATCTACTATCTCTTTAAGCCTCAAAACTTCACTTTGAGGTGGGGATTGTCACCTCCATTTTACAGATGAGTATTGTTGAGGTTTTGAAACTAGAGCTGGCATTTCCCATTCAGGTCTCTTTTTAAGTCTCAGTGCTTTCTATTATAATCCACTGTCTTCCAGGACTGTTCTTCAGCATTTAAGTTCTGAACCAAATGTCCCATCAGCCAGCTTGTTAATGCTCTCAAGGAGATTTTAAAAGGAACACTGCATCCCTGTGGGCAGCATGGTAAAAGAGCAGGAATCAAAGACAAGGGAAAGGAAAAGATAGTAGCATAGAATAGAGGCTGCCTAATGAGCACTTTAAATATGTAGCCCCCGCACTAAGATCTGGGAGATTTAGTTACTGGAGTGACAAGAAATGATCTTGCATTGTTGTCCAAGATGTTTCTGCTGCAAGTTGTAACAGTAGTATAATCAATACCTTTACAGACTACAGGACTCATCTCCAAAAACGCTGCAGTTGCCCAGCAGTGATGTTCAAAGGTGATCCTTAACTAGTGGCTTTTTTTCATTATAACTTTTGCATGTAAACATTTTTCACATTCTGATTTAATGAGGTTATTCAATGGGTTTTTTTTTGTTGTTGTTTTTTTTAAGAACATTGAAACTTTCTCCCCTAGGACTCATTTGATTGCTCAGAAATATCTTTGATTCATTCACATTTACCAATTCAGGGAACCATGAGGATATTTTCTGAGTCTGACTGAATTCCAGCCCTGAGGATACAACAGTAAACAAGACAAATGTGATCCTTGCCTTCACTGAGCTTGTAATCCACTGATTAAAACAAATTTTTGAGGAAGTAATTTCAAGAACAATGAATTTAACAAAGAAGTTCAAGGTAAAATGAAAAGATAAATATTTTACAGAATATAAAATAAATGTGAGGCAAGCTAATAAAATAGGAAATCAGTAGGTGGATCTAGAACCTGGAAGCCTACGTGGACTTTGGTACCCACAAGATGGCTGCTGGAAGAAACTGTGAGATTCCCCCATTCAGAATGAGATTTCCTCTGGAAGCCAGGAGAAGCCCTGGATGTTTTCCAGGTGCCTTATCATTGGGCCCTCCCAGGGGATTGATGAATGGGGTCATCAATCAAAACAGCAAATAGCTGGGACTCCTCCCCTGTCATTAGCAAAGTGGCAGAATAATTAATGGTTCAAAAAGCAAGCACAAGGGCCAACAGCCCTCTCCTGCTTTTTGACCCCTGTTCTTGCCTTCTGCCCCTGTTCTGGCCTTCTTTACCCCCCACCTGGATCAATACACAGGTAAACTTGGGAATTTATAATCTGTAATGGAGAATTGTAGTCTGTAAATCAGCCCTCTTTATCATTCTTCAGCCCCTTCCTCTCTACCTGGGACCCATGATCTGTTATTTTCTCCCATATCTCTTCTCACTATTCCTTAATAAATTACTGGCCTAATGAATCCGGCTTGCTCTCAAAATTCATTTCTTGTAGCTTAGCCAAGAACCTAGAGAAAATCCGACAACAGATATGGTCTTTAGATCTGTGTCTGATCACTGTCCCCCTTGGTTTGAATTTCTGTTATTTTCTTCAGTGCTCATATAATGCCTTCCAGTTAAGGTTTGAGGGAGATATGGTGAGTATCCATTTGTTCTAGTGCTACCAAACTTCTCTCCAGGTTAAACCTTTTAAGCTACCATGGCAAATTGTCAAAGACTTGGAAAAGAGATTCCTGGGTGTCCTTTCAGTGGAGTATTGGATGTTATCTGGTGAACTTTCTAAGGATAATCTGATTCCACATGGGTTGTCTTTAAGGTTCTTTGATTGACTGGGCAATTTTACAACTATGTAGAGATACTGATAGTAATACAAATGCTTCCTGTCCAGAGCAATGTAAACTATTCCTGTTCATAGTAATGCAAATAAATGTAGTTTGGTAGAGAGTATAAATCTCTGTAAGTCAAATACTTATTTGAACCAATTTCATTATATTTCTGGTTCCCTCATTAATGAGTTATCTAAAAACTTTTATGCACATTTGTTGTTGGATAAGTGATAAAGAGGACTGATCTACAGACTACAATTCCCCATTACAGATTATAAATGCCCAGGTTTTACTTGCATGTTGTTCCATGTGCGGAGGGGGAGGGGGGCGGTGTGCAAAAAAGGCCAGAATGGGGGCAGAAGGCAAGAACAGGGGCAAAGAAGGCCAGAATAAGGTATAGAAGGCAAGATCAGGGGTCAAAAGGCAATAGAGGGCCGGCTCAGCTGTTGTGCTTGCTTTTTAAAAAATTATTCCACTCCTTTTCTAAGGACAAGGGAGCAGTACCAGCTGCTTGCTGTTTTGATTGATTACTCTACCCATCAATCCACTGGGAGGGCCCAATGATAAGACCCCTGGAGAATATCTGGGGCTTCTCCTGGCTTCTGGAGGAAATATCATTCTAAATGGGGGAATCTCGCAGGTTCTTCCAGCAGCCATCTTGGGGGTACCGAAGTCCACGTGGGCTTTCCTGCCAGGTTCCAGATCCGTCTATTAATTCCCTATTTTAGTAGCCTGCCTCATATCCCTTTCAGAACATGTGTCACCTTACTTAGTTTCCAGAAAAGGTATTGATAAAATCCATGTGCTCTTTGTGTTTCAGGCATAACAGCCCATAACTTTATTTCAATAATCCTTATTTATTAATACTAATCAAACAGAAGGCTGAAATTTCAGTTCCAATTCTAGATGGTGACATTCAAATGTGTCTGTGTGTATTTTTTTAAATTATACTTATGCCTATTTATTTAGCATGGAAAAAGTACATGACATCATGCATTTAAAATGGCTTGAAAATATAGGAGAATGTGTAACCATTAAAATAATGTGTATATCATGATTTATTCAATCAGTCTCCATTAGCTGGATTTTTGGGCTTGTTACATTTTTCACTAATAAAATAAGGCTGTAATAAACATATTTGTAATTCATATTTGTTCACATGTGTATATAATAGTATAGCTATGAATCTATTTTATTGAGATAATAAGTGGACCAAAAAGAACATAAACTTTTAAGTCATTTGACACATAATTTTGTCATCTAGTATTTCTTCCTCCTTGCCTTCCTCCCTTCTTTCTACCCTCCTTTCCTTCCTCCCTCCCTTCCTTCCTTCCTTCTTCCTTCCTCTTTCTTTCTCTTTCTCTCAGTTTTCTCCTTCCTTCCTTCCTTCCTCCCTCCTTCTCTCCCTTTCTCCCTTCCTCCCTTCTCCCTCTTCTCCCTCCCTTCCTTCTTCCTTCCTTACTTCTCCCACCCTCCCTCCTTCTCTCTTCCTTCCTTTCCTCATTTTTCCAACACTCCTTGGATTAAATTTATTATTAAAAAAATAGAGGGCCCGGCTAGATAGCTCAGTGGATAAAGAGCTCGCTGGGAAACCACATGGGAGGCCCTGGGTTCGGTTCCCGGGGACCTCTCCTAGCGGGCAGACCGCCTTGAGAATGGCAAGCCGCCATGGGCGGGCCGGAGCCGCCGTGGGCAGGGCAAAAAGCTGCCACGGACAGGCAAAAGCCGCCACGGG
>PVKH010034033.1:0-11937 GCA_004027955.1 Chaetophractus vellerosus
GCCATCACAGGACTACGGCCAAAGGCAGCGGGGGACGTGTTTAGCTCCATGACCAGCATATGCTAGACACCCAATAAATGGGATTTATCATTTTTTAACAGTGCAGCTTTTTATCTGTTTATTGGCATGCCTATCTCCTGTATTTGACTGTTTTTGGGGAGTAAGACTGTGTCTTACTCATTTTTATATCTCTAGGAGCTAGATTAGATCCAAAGCTGGTGTTCAGTGAATGAAAGTACTAGTAGGAAAAAAAGAGGAGCAATGGCTTATAAGAAAGTAAGACAAGGGTTTCATTCGTGGTCACACTTCCTGCTCTGGTGAATATTTATAGTAGAGTCTGAGTAAATATTTTGTATGTTTCCAAAGTTTTGATAAAAATTCCTGATTAAGTGCCCAGTGATCTGGCCTCTCCCTTTATATTTGTGGTCACAGTGAGTGGTTTGGTATTTTCTTAAGTGTCAGGCTTTCTAGTTACAGGGTTAAGGAGAATCTGCCATTGATTTAGGGGGGATTTAAGCCAAACAATGAGTTGGAAACTACCTAAAAAAAGAAACATCTGGTACTAGGTGATATTAGAAGAAGTTAGAAAAATACAGCTTAGAGCATCTTGGTAATATTGAGAAGATAATGGGAAAATCATACACATACGCCACACAACTATATGAATGTACGTTTGTATATATATGTATATATTTATTTCAAAGAATAGTTTTACACTCCTCAAATCATATTTACATTCTTTTGCATATAGAATCAACTCAATTCCTACCTCAAAGTGAGAGGACTCTGGCACAGTTTGGGGCTTTAGATTTTCTCCAAGGGCTTTATATTTGATATAAGGGATTTAGGTTAATTATAAGAAAGGATGTCTCGACAGCATCTAGAGCTGCTACCTGCTTCCTAGGTTACAGAGAAAGGTCCAGGAGTATCCTTTACCTAAATTTTAATAAAAGATTTTTTTTTGCTATCAAAAAATTCCTGAATTAATGAATTTTTTAGTGAATTTTATAAGGTAAAATGTGAACAGACTACAACTACAAGTTAATTCTGTAAAGTGCCTAGCAAAGGAAGGCCCACATTTTTCAAGGGACTAATAATTCCCTGTGACAAATTTAGACTTCTTATGATAAAATATTATCATTGTTATTATTATATTGAAGAGTTTCTCCAAAATGATAGGTGATAATTCTCTCCTCGCTTCTAACAGCAGAGCTTGGAATGGAGGGCCCTCCTTCCAGATGGAATGGTTCCATGGTCTCCCGGGTACAGTTTCTGTAAAACTGAAGGCTGGGGTCATGCCCACTGCCCCAGCTCCCAGTTTAGGCAGGAAATACTCTAGCTGCATGCTGCAGACCTGTTTCTCTTGCTTTTCTTCTCAGCACGCCATTATTCCCTGGCTGGTCCCATCCCTGAGTGACCGTGGGACTCAGTGTGCTCAGTGTCTCCCTGGGCCAGCTCCACCGAGGCTCCTCACTGGACACTTTCAGCCACTGTCCGGTGCTCCTGGACCTCTCGAAGGGGAGGGGAGATGAGAGGCTCAGGCCAAGTCACCTGTGGAACGCGCGCTGTCTGCAGAGCCCTGGTCACCGCTCTGTCAGAGGACTGCTGTCCTAGGCCTTGTGCTTGGACTCTTGACAGAGTTTGAGCACAGAACTCATTCAGTCACTAATTCATGGATGGAAACAGCAAGCCCTGACTTCCTATTGTACTCCAGGTTTTGATCCAGATGTTAGAGATACAAATGAGCACATTCTGAGGAGAAAAGATTGATGTGTGAAAAACAGGTGTGCCAACAAGTATGTGTGGAAGAGTGTGTGATTCTAGAGCTGTGTAACTGGCAGCCCCAGTCCTGCTCTGTGAATGAGCTGTTACCTCAGGCAAGCAGCCATATCCATAGGCAGCCCACCAGTGTCCTCTCTGGGGCTCTAGGCTGAGGAGTGATGGCTCCCTCCATCCGCCTGGCCGTCATCCAATCATCCATTCATCACCCATTCAAAAAACTTTAAGTAGCACCAGGCCACCCTCACAGTTCTCAGGAAAATGAACACGGCTTCCTCTTCTCCGCGTCCGTAAGAAGACAGGTAGAAAGACCCATTAGTATGAATAAATGTATTACTAGATTTCCTAATTTTGAAAAGTGTTCACCTCCCTGGAATAAATCCCATTTGAATTTTAAAATACTCTTAGATTCTATTGTTAATATTATGTTTATATTTTATGTATATTTATGAATAACTAAGTATTTATTAATCATTTACAAGGTCTGGGATCAGCCATACGTCAGTGTCTTTAGAAGAATGCGGATGATTTCTTGCTTTCCTTATTCTCTGGTAAGTCCTAAGTAGCATATGAGGTTTGATTTTGAAATAATTTACCCCTGGCACAATTTAGAACTGGTGCTTTCTTTTTGACAATATCCTCAATTTTGATCTGTGGAGACAGGAGAAAATGAATTATTTTCAGCTTCTTGTATCAAAGGGAGTTTTCAATTTTCACTTTAATCATTAACTGAACCCTAGAATTGGCTTTTCTGGGAAGCTATTTCCTTTCCTTACAAGAGGACACCCAGGGTTAGCTGCATCCCAGGTTTGAAGGCCGAGAACTTGGTCATTTTCTCCTCTAAGACAAGGCAGCATTGAGAAGAAAAAGCAAAGCAGGGAGGGGGTGGCACGTGAATCCTGCTCCTCCTTTCTGCTTTCCTCCCCCATCCCAGGAACGAGCCGTGTGATTAGTCCAGGTGTTTTCAACGCTTCCTAACCATGGCCTCCTGGAAGCCTCACAGGCTCAGGGCTAACCTGTCTTCTTGCCTTCCAAACCTCAGCTCGGTTAAGTGCACCTCTACCTGCTCAATTTCCTGAGTCTAGAACTTGAAATTTGTCCTTATTCCTTCTCCCTTATTCATCCCATTTGATTTGGTGACAAAGGCTGTGACGCTATCTTCAAATTATCTCTGAAATCTGTCTTCTCTATACCTATCACTGACACCCTAGTTCAAATCCTTAAACCTTGCCCCCAGCTCTCCGCTGGTGTATCCTCACTCCCCAAATCTCTGTCTATCTTTCTACCAGAATGACCTTTTAAAAAAATGATTTCTTCTCAAAGTACTACACATACTTTTAAAAAAAATCAAATACAAGTCTGTAATCCCTTCTTTGCATTTTTAAATACAAAAAGAATTGAAAACTGATTTTCTTGGTACATTTGGCACCAAAGTTCATTCTGGTGGCAAAACCTGATCTGAACTTAGAGTCTCACTGCAGAAATGATGTGTTGATCGTGGGGTGCTGTCCCAGACGCTGATGGGAGTACTTTTGATACAGTATGAACATGATATTGCCTTCTGCGAATCACAAAAATTCTGTAATCCTGGCTCCAAGAATCGAAGCTTGTGGCTTGTGAATCTGTTGTATGAACCCTCAGCTTCTATCCCACTGCACAGAGACGTCTCTTTAAAGTCCTGCAGCTTTTTCTTCTGATGTAAGTCTTCATATTTTAAAATAATATGCTTAATTTTAATATTTCTTGATTAGTCAATTTTAGGCATTTTAGACTATGATTTATGAAGATTTGACTTAATTGCATCTTTCCCAGTTATATCTTTCTCTCTTCAATCTACATATTTTTCAAAATTTTGGTTTATGTTATTAGGACTGTGCAAATATTGTTTATTGTAGAGTATGGTAGGGTACTCTAATTGCTTTTCTTTCTTCTTTTTTATTTTCTGGAGTGAATAATCACCTCATTTTAAAAATGTGCCGACCTAACCTTATTTTTTCCCCTTAAATGTTCTATCACAGAGGTCAATGTATTAAAAGAAAAACCAAAACTCTACGTTCCACGTGCTGCTCTCCCTGACATTGTTGCTCCCTAAACCTGCCCTACAGCTGCTGCTTCTCTCTTGGAGCCTGTCTTTCTTGGGTTCCATGTTTTCTTTTTTCTTCATTTGCTCCCTCATTTTTTTGGAAAAATATACCTGCAGTATATTTCTAAATAAAAGGCATGGGATATAAGTTGTAGGTTCCCTGCATACATGAAAACATCTATTTTATATCCATACATGATTGCTAGTTGGCTGGACATAGAATTTTAGGTTGAGAATAATTTCTCCTCAGGTGTTAGAAGATGTAGGTTTGGGTGGTGTCTTTGTGTGAACCTGTTTATATTCTCTCAGAAGCTTTCGGATTCTTTGCTTTACCCCTGAGGTTAGGGAATTTTACAATGATGCACCTTACAATGGATCATTTTCATTCGTTGTGTTTGATGACTTATGTTTCCATTTTGGGATTTTACTCAATGATTTAACCAACAATTTGTTCATTACTGTTTTCTGTGTTCTATTTCTGGAACTCCTATTATTCAGATGTTGGACCTCCTTGAATGATTCTCTAATTTCTTTTCTTTCCTATTTCCCAACTCTGTTTTCCTGTTCTATCTTCAGAGAGATTTCTTCATCTTTATTTTCCAACTCTTCTACTGAAAATTTTTTAAATTGATGATGTTTCAATTTCTAAGAGTTCTTTTTGTTCCTTGATTATTCACTTCTCATAGTAAACTCTTCTTGTTTTAATAGATGAAGTAACGTATCATCTGTATCGATAGAGATTTCTTAATTGAGTTTTATTCAGTTCATCAAACTGACTGTTTCCTTTGGGCGCCTCTTTTCTCTTGTTTTTTTTGTGTGTCTCATGTGCCTTTCCTCAAACATTGGTGATACTTGAGAGTGAGTTTATATGTAAGAGTGAGGCACCAAAGTGTTGTTGAACTGAAAGGACTTTCTGATATGGATGGTACTTGTTGATGGTCTGGATTTATTGTAAGATATGCCACTATCTAGAGGTCTTTGCCCTTGGGCCATTCCGTTTCTCAAAAGAAGAATCAACTAACTAATCTCTTGCCTGAATGATATCATTGGGGAATGGTGCGTGTTTGTGGGAGGACTAGAAATGGGACCCAGGGTTTTCATAATACAGAGTTTTACTTAACCCACATTTTAAAATCCCTGTATCCTGTTTCTGATTCCCTCTAAGCTTGAGGTCTTGAATCTTGAAACTCTTAGCTTCAATTCAGAGACCAAACCCTCCTCTCCTTGCAGATGCTGGAAGTCTAGACTTATAATCATGTATATACCAATTTCCAAGGATTCCCCCAGCTTCTTTTATCTTCCTCTCGTATTTTCCTTTGTACTGCCAACTCAGTTACCTCTCACAATGATTTTCTGTCTTCCAACGGCTTGTTGGTATTCACTAGTCTGCTGGTGTCTCCACTTCTATTCTCTTGTTCTTGTGAGCTTATACATTTTCATTCTTTTACTTTGTAAAAAGAAAAAGAAGAGGAGGTGCACATGAGTGATCCACACTTTGGATTTAATTGGGGGTCCTATTAGAGGAGAGGTCATTCTGGAAGACACTAAGCAGGGAAAGTGGTGCAGTGAGATTTTCACTTTAGGATGTAAATAGCAGGCCCTTAGGTAGATGCACAATTCTTAGTAACCTCTCTATCTGCTTTCTGACTTGCAAAAATTAGTTGAAATGTGTATCGCCTATAATGGCTCTGTGCAGGTTTCAGAATAGGGTCTGAGCTCCTTTGATGATTGGCCCCTGCCTATACCCCTCCCCTTGGATTCTGTGCCCCTTTCTTTGCTCTCCTATGGTGTCCTTTGAATGACTCTCAGTGTTTATTTCATTGGTTCTACTCAGTCGTCTCCATTTACTTTTTTTTTTTTTTTTGGTGAGATTCCTGAGGACTGGAATTGACTTTTGACTTTTCATCTCCAGTTCAGTGCCTGATACATTATATTAACTCAGTAATGTCTGTTGAATAAATGAAAACAAAACTGCGATGCCCCCTCTTTCTTATGCTTGCCAGCGGCAGGCCTTGAGATGGAGATGGGTGCTCAGGTGGTTGGGTAAGGAACTGCTCCTAGGAGAATCTGGTAAGGAAGTGGGGACACAGGATGGGGAAAGAGGCACAGTCATGTGAGGATGTGATTTTAGGCAGTGAGCAGCATCAGGCTAATCCTGTGGTGTAAATCATGCGTCAGTGTTCGTCCAGCCTTGAGCCAGGGGAGCTGAGCTGTCGTACTCATAGTGTTGGTCATTGGCCAAGCTCTGCTTGGGAAAGGGTGACCTCCTGCCCTGGCTGGCCAAGGACTGTCCTGGCCCTAACAGTTACCTCCAGCAGACTGTGCTTACGGCAAAGCGGTCCCCATGGCTCACGGGCAATCCTTGGAAGAGAGAAAGAGCTGCAGCCATTGGGAGTCATGCAAGGCAGAATAGTGGTCCCCCCAAATGTCCATGCCCCAATCCTTGGACCCTTTGAATACCTTACCTTAATGGCACAAGGGACTTTGCCAGTGTGCTTAAGATCTTGAGATGGAGAGATTATCTGGACAGGTAGAACATAATCACAAATGTCCTTGTAGGTGAAAGAGTGATCAGAAGAGTCAAAGAAGGCGCTGTGACCATCAAGGCAGAGGGTGGAGGGACGCGATTTTTGGCTTTGAAGATGGAAGGGACCACAAGCCAAGGAAGACAGCAGCCTCTAGAAGCGGGAGGTGAGGGAATGGGTTCTTTCCTAACGCCTGCAGAAGGAGTGTAGCTCTGGTGACAGCTTGATTTTAGCCCCATGAGATTCATTTTGGACTTTTGACCTCCAGAACTGTAGGATGATAAATTGTGCTGTTGAAAGCCATTTAGTTTGTAGTAATTTGTTACAGCAGCAAGAGGAAATTAATTAAAAAAAAAAAAAGCAACAGCTCACTGAGGCTGGGGGAGGGGAGCACGCAAACAGTGAAAGGGATCTGAGGGGACCTGCTCTCTTCAAATCACAGAGCTGCGTTGGAAAACCGGACCTTTCCTCCAGCGGTCAACAAAGTGGTTGGCTCTCCATCGGATCCTGGCTGAAATCGTGACTGTGGAGACGCTTTAGCTCTCCGAACCTCAGTGCCTCACCTGTAAAATGGGGATAATGACAAATCCAAGTGCGTTCCGAGGACTAAATGAGGGGGTGCGCAGTGCCTGGCGCACAGGGCTCAACGCAGGTCTTGCCGACAGCACAGTGGGATTCCGTCACCATTCGGCTGTTCAAGTTTGGTGACTATAAGCAACTGAAATCCCTGAGCTTGTCTGGAGGGCAGAGTACGGGTTTTACATTCACAGCCTTGTAAGTAGTGTGTACACAGGAGCCTTCACTCACAACCGGAATGATGTAGTACAGCGCCCAAGTGCAAAATACAGCGTCACAGAATTTTAAATTCCCCGAAAGAGGGAGGGAGCTGCTGGACCTGGTGCACTGGGCTCCTCTGTACATCCAGTGTGTTTGGCACTTTTTTCAGGCCAAGGTTTGTTTATTTAAAGGGTGGCTTTCACCTTCATTTGAATTTGCTCTTCCTGTGATCTTACACTGCTTCCTGCCCTCTCTTCCCAGGCTTACCTGCAGGGCATTTTCCCAGCCTTTTGATGTGCGAAGTGGCCCAAATCGGGGAGAGAGTAGTAAACACCCTTGAAGCTGCTATGAGAAGGGTCAGGACTGAGCTGCCCAGTAACCTTCTAATAAGTAGTGAGGGCCAGCTGTGGCTATCCAGCCCCGTAGCAGACACCCTGGCCCTCAGTCACCGGGGTGCTGGGGCCGTTCATTCATCTACGTTGGAAAGTAGCTGCTGAGACTCAGATCGGCTCAGGGGGAGGCGCGGGCTTTCCCAGGGGGCCAAAGCCATGGAACGTCCAGAGCTGCCCTTTGGCCTCCTGCCCCTCCCGGGTCTCACAGCTCAGGGCTGCGGGACTTTCTTCTGCGTTCCAGGGCTGAACCTCTGTAACTAGGTGGCGAGAGAGACGCGAGGAAGCCGGGGAGGAAGGAGGCCTTGGCTGAGCTAGCCCAGGGCGCCCGCCCTGCTCTTGGCAGGGGGACGAGCGGGTGTGGGGGCACCAAGCGCGGAGACCCCCGGCTGCTGGAAACATCCTGGAAACACGGCCTTTCTTCTGGAAACCCTCCGTGAGGAGGCCAGTTAAAACAACCAAAGGCATCAGCCAGACCGAACGGGGTTATTTTAAGGCCAAAGGGAAAGAATCCAGTTGTTACTGGGTGGGCAGCGGGGAGACTCCTCCCATCGCCGCCTGCCTGGGCCTCGGCCCTCAGGCCCTTGCGCCTCCCACCTCCGGCCCGCTGCCCCCGAGTCTGGCCAGGTGACCGGCGCTGTCCGTGCCTTGCCGTGGCGGGGCCTCCGGGGACAGGGCTGTTTTTCTCCCCTGTGTGTTGAACTTGGCAGGGGCAGGCGGGTCTCGTTCCAAGCCAAACCACCTTTCGGGAGGCAGGCCTGGGCCTGGACTCCAGAGCGGGGGGCCCTGGGGACAACGACCGCCGCTGGACGCAAACGCACTTGTCCGTTACCCGTGCCGTGCCTGCCGGGGCTGGAATGACCCGGAAGGAAGAGACAGGCGCTCAGGGCTGCAGGGCTGCGGGCAGCAGGCGTGAGGGCGGTCCAGCAGCCCCGAGAGGCAGTGCAGCCCTGGACGCACGAGCCGCGGCTGGCTGTGCACACCTGCGTGCTCAGAGCCGGCTCCCAAGAGCCAGCCCTCCTCCCAGAGAGGTCTGGAAAGATCTGGGAAGACAACGGATACGTTCAGGAAGTTCTCCCTGCTCCCAGTGCTCCAGCTCAGGGGGGTAGAGAGACCCCCAACCTCAGGTTCTCGTTGGAAGACTGTGGCCAGATAGTAGGGTGCCTTGAGCATCCCACCAACGTTAGTGACCCCGATAGTCCAGAGCAGAATTACCTCTCACGTACTGGCTGTGTGACCTGTGCAAGCTGCTTAGCTTCTCTGTGCTACAGTTTCCTCCTCTATGAAATGGGGATATTGTCTCCCACATAAATGTGACAATTAGAGGGGATGGCATGTGAAAAATGCTTACTCTACTGTTAATCGAATCATCCCTGTTCAGAGTTAGGAGCATTTTCACACGTAACTTCTCATTTTGGAAAGGGAAGGGTGTTGTGAGAGTACTTACATTTTCTCCCCCCTTTCCCTTTCCCCCATCAATAACCTTTTATATGTGGATGGTACGTTTGTTACAATTGATGCACAAATATTGAAACACAGCTACTAACCATGGTCCATGGCTCACGTCATGGTTCACATTTTGGACCATATACTTTGATAAAATCTGGTAAAATTTAACGTGGCCTGTATCCATCTTTGCAAGATCATGCAGAACTCTTCCATCACCCCAAAACGCCCCGGTTCCATCTAGTTTACATTTTCTTTTAAAGTTTGAAGGAATAATCAAAATAAGAGGGAAAAAAGGGTTTGAAGGGCTTTGCCAAAGGAAAGATGGTGCTGTCAGCTCCACGTCAGACACAGAGAAAACGACCCCAGCGGTTTTCATGCCCACGTTGAATGTGTTTTCTTTTGCCTGGTGAACTTGCTGTGAAACAAAGAACTTCAATGGAGGTAAAGAAATCCAAACATTTCCAAGACCCTCTAGAAAACCAGAGATGCGTAATCTGCTTCAGGGAAAACAACTTATCCTCTCCACCAGTGCTATCCAGTAGAAATATAACGTGAGCCACATATGTAATTCTAAATTTTCTTGTAGGCACATTGAAAAAGCGAAAAAAAAAAAAGAGATAAAATTAATTCCAGTAATGTTTTTTGTTTAAACCCAGTATGCTAAAAAATATTACATTTCAACACATAATTGGGATAAAAATACATTTTTATATTGCCTTTCAAAGTCCAGTGTGTATTTTACATTTACAGCACAGCCCAACTTCAATCCTAGAAGTTCATCAGAAATTCTCGATCTGCATTTAGATTTCATAAACTTTATAGCCGACAAAATAGATTCACATACTCAAGTTCTCTCAAATAGACTTAGAAGTTTTCCAATAACAGAATCAAGTGTCAGTTTTTAAATGTAAATTTAAGTTAATTTTTTAGAATTCCCTTTGCGCTGGCAGCGTTTCAGTGCTCAGGGGCCATGCTGAGCTGGCGGCGCCGACCGGGATGGCAGAGGAGATGGGCCGCCCCACTCTCTCGCTGGTTTCAATTTCCCGTTTCCATAACGAGAATCATCTTCCACCTCCACTTCCCGGCAGGAATCTTCTTACTTGTTTTATAAGGACTAATTTATTCAAAGCCAGCCGTTGTCCTCTGCGTGGCCACATAGTGGGGTGCACTGCAGGGCAGCGGGGGTGTGAGGGCAGGTGATGGCGGGGTCAGCGCCCGCCCGCTCTGTGAAGGCGTCGCCGTAGAGCCCACGTGGCCTGCTCATCGGACACGGTGGCCGAGGAGGACCAGAGAGCCCATCACATGCCAAGCGGCCTAAAACCTTGTCTGTTTTGACCTGAAGAAGCAAGTGGAAGATCTGACCTCCTCTGCCTCCTCCCTCTGCGTGCCGCCCTCTGCGCCACGCCTGGGGGACCACGTGAGCACTGCTGTGGGCGCTGGAGGCTTCCCTGAGCTCAGGCTCGGCCCAGACTCTCGGCCTGGTGCTGTCCGTTGTGATCGCTTCCCTCCATGCCCTCTCCCACCCAGAGCCCCTTGCCCCCCCCTTTTAAAGCACTATGTAACACATTCATTCATTGGGTCTGTCTTAAAACATATTCAATGTTTTGTTATCCAAAACTTAAACACAAACAACAAAATGTTTCCAAAAGAAGTGACATAAAGATGGCAAAAACTTAGAATTTTTAAGGATTTTATTTTGTAATTTTTAGAGCAATTGTAGGTTTATAAAAGCAGTCATGTAGAAACTACAGAGTCCCCATTTACCCTGCGTCCCCTACTTGAGAATCTGACCTCATTTTTGTTTGGGATAAGTTGTAGCGTCCCCCCTATTGAAGCTGGCAGCCTGTGTAGCACCGTCACAGGAGCTGAGCATCTAGTGCCCGGTAGGCTTTGCCCCAGCCCCTCTGTCCTCCCTCCCGCTCTGGTCGCTCGCCTGCGGAGAGCGCGGCGCTCTGCCGTGGCCAGCCTGGCAGTGCCTCTTCCTTGCAGCTTCGTCTACCCGGCTGGCTTTGGGCTGATCCGTTTCTTCTCAGTTTCTCCACGAGCCCCCCCCCCCCCCGCCACTTATTCAATTTTTAATTTTTTGCTCTTTAAAAACTATAAGGAGGATTTTTTGGAACCCCCGGGGTTTTTTGGACAAAAGTTTGGCTTTTATGACCCGAGGTAGGAGTTGCTGCGTTTTCGTTTTCGGTGCTTTTCTTCTCTCCTGCTTCCCTCTTCAGGAAAACCCAGATAAAATTCTCCAAGGGAGTAAAAGGGTTCTTGGCAAACTGCAGGAACTTCCTTCTTCTCCTTTGTCTCTAATTGCGTAAACAGAGCCCTAAAATCTTATTTCCCGCAAGTGCCTTGAGAAGAATGCATCCTACTGGAGGATCTAGAATGTTCTCTTGCGAGCCCACCCAGGCTTTGAGAACACGGCGGCTCGCACACGGTGGTGCTGGGCCTGCTCGGCCAGGGAGCCCTGCCGGTTATCACGGGCTGGGCCACATTTGCAGTTTCCTTCATCAGTGTTATTCCAAGAAATTCTACATCATTCTGTAAGCCAGAGGTAAATTCTTATTGCTTCTGCTTCTTAGTTCCTCAATTTTAAATGTGATTTTTCCTTTAGCATCAGCTCCAGCCTTGTCATCCCAGGGGAGAAACTCCCACATGTTTTTAAAAACTCTCCTCTGGAGCTACAGGCCCAGGCTGGGATCTGTCCACGTCTCTACTGCACAGCGATGCCCCCGGCCAGGCAGGGACTTTGGTCTCCTGTGCTTTTGTCCCCCACCCCCCAGGGAGTCCTATTGCCAAGATATAGGGCAGGGGCAGGACAGGGGCAAGATGGGAACAGGACGGGGCAGGACAGGCAGGATGGGGACAGGACGGGGGCAGGAGGGGGGGCAGGATGGGGCAGGAGAGGGGCAGGACGGGGGCAGGATGGGGGGAGGACAGG
>PVKH010034034.1:0-11965 GCA_004027955.1 Chaetophractus vellerosus
ATAGACCCTTATATCTGGAACTTCCTGGAGAACTATTTCCTAGATAAGGAGGTAAAACCCATCAAGAAGATGGGCACGAACTTCTGGGAAGATGGCAGACTAGAAAGACATGGGACACTCTTCTCTCCCAGAAAAATAGCTAGAGGACAGACAGGAGAAGGCTGGATACCACCCAGAAGAGAGAGAGACAAAGGAGAGGGATAGTGATGGCAAAACTGTGAGTTAAAAGCCACAGCTGCAAATGCCGGCATCCTCCCCGACATTATAGACACTTTTGAATTCTCAGACATCGTGGGTGGGGGACAGTGGCTACAGACAAAGGGGACCCCAGGGATCCACCTCCCCAGGAAAGGGGAGAAAGAAGGACACAGCCTAAGGCTCACTTACCTTTTGACCCACAAATTTGGTCTGCTGTATCCCATAAGCCCTTCCAGGCCATGTGGGGCTGCACCATTGTTTGCCTTGGGAGCTGGCAAAAGGACTAAAGAGATCCAACCCTCTCAATCTCCCTCTCTACTGCAACATGGTAAAGGGCTTTTATGAAAAACCCAATAGCTAACATCATACTCAATGCTGAAAGACTGACAGCTTTCCCTCTAAGATCAGGAACAAGACAAGCAAACAACTTTCACCACTGCTATTCAACATTTTTTTAAAAAATAATTGACTATTTTTTTCTTTTTGGTATATAGTTCTATGAGTTCCCCTGCCCCCTCTGCTTCCTATATGTGTCCATTCACTGGGTGATCTTCTGTGTCTGTTTCTTGCCTTCTCCTTCTCATTTTTCTCCTCCAGACTTCACCAGAATTCAATCCTAGGGACCTCTGATGTGGCAGAGAGGCACCCTGTCACTTATGCCACCTCAGTTCCTGGTTTCTGGCACGTCTCATCTTGACTCTCCCCTGCGTCTCTCCCCTGTTGCATCATGATCTTGCTGCATGGCTCGCTGCACAGTCCAGCTTGCCCACTTGCCTTTTTTTTTTTTTACCAAGAGGTCCTGGGAATCGAACCTGGGTCCTCCCATATGGTAGATGGATGCCCAACCACTTGAGCCACATCCACTTCCCTGCTATTCAACATTGTACTAGAAATGCTAGCCACAGCAAATAGGCAAGAGTAATAAATAAAAGGTATGGGTTGTTGAATTATTTCCTACCTGGGAAAAGGGAGGGAGCTGCCAGCAAAGGTTGGAGAACTGCCTCAGAGAAAGTTTGAAATACAAGGCTATTAGCCTCCAGGCATGAACCTCTATCACATTGATCCAGTTGGTGTTGCATCAGTGCAACTCAATGTACTCATGCACTCCGACCAGGCATTGAACTGAGAAAGCTGTCAAAGAGTACCATCTTCTGGCAGACCAAAGAAGTGCATGTGAGGAAATTAAAAGTAAATAAGTGGGGAAGCGGATGTGGCTCAAGAAATTGAGCTCCTGCCTACCACATGAGAGGTCTGTGGTTCAGTTCCTGGTGCCTCCTAAAGAAGAGAGTGAGCTGGTGCAAGAGGCAGGCAAGGGGAGCTGACACAACAAGATGATGCAACAACAGACACAAGAAGGAAAACGTGAGAGGCACAACAAAACAGGGAGCAGAGGTTCCCAGTGCCTCCTAAAGAAAATGAGCAAGACAGTGAGCTGACGCAGGGAATGCTGGTGGCTGAAGAAATTAGGCACCTCCTCCCACATTGGAGGTCCTGGGTTCAGTTCCCAGTACCTCCTAAAGAAAGAAGGAACACGAACAGACACAGCAAGTGCAAACAATGAGGGGATGGGGAGAAATAAATAAAATCTTTTTTTAAAAAAGTAAATCAGTGAGAATTGTGGGAAGTTGTCATCATATTAGGCAGGCAGTGCTCAACATTCTCACAAAAACAATTATGAAGAAAGAGCCAAATGCTGTCTGAGGGACCTGCTTTGGGGGTCAGCAGACCAGGTCAGTGCTTCACCACTCCCAGGACGGTGAGGGACAGAGAGACAAAGAAGCTGAAACAGTAAATGTGAGTTACCAAACCCCTGCAGTGGCCAGGAAGGGCTCTCCTCATTCACTGTCAAGATATTAAGCTGGAGTAAAACCCCTGGTTCACTGCAGCTGGCTGAGAGGTGAACAGACATGTTCCTCCCTGTCAGCTGTTGCAAAGGGAAAAGGAGGGGAGTCGGGGGGGGGGTGCTTTTCTTCAGTGAATTTGATCTAGTAGAGCCTACTTTGAATCTCGGCTCTGGACAGGCCAAAACAAAGGAAAACAGAGATTGAAACACCTCTGTGGATAGCTGCATTGACATGTGCCATCTGCTAGCCAGTCTTCAAATTGCATGGACAAAAACTGTTTTTGGTTCTCTCTGTACCCCAACTCCTGGGAGAAAACCTGCACCCCCATTAGTGAGTCTCTGACTCAATTTTGATAACTTAAGCAGAGAAATTTAAAATTTTAAAGACTTAGAATAAGTTGAACCAAATATCAAAGAAGAGCTTTGGGAAAAAAAATAGGCAAGAGATACATTTCCATGGAAAGGTGCTCTAACAAGTGCCATCTGCTGCCTGTTCTGGAAATTGCATGGACAAAAACAAATTTTGGGTTTCTTTCTACTGTCACCCCTGGGAGAAAAATTGTGCCCCATTTGTGAGTCCTGGGATTATTTTGATAACTTATGCTGAGAAATTTTAAAGACTTAGACTAAGTCAAACCAAATATCAAAGAACTGTGAAAAAAATAGGCAAGAGAGAGAAATTGGCCATCAGAGTAAATTCACCAAGATATTCAGATGCCTGGACATCAGCAAAAAAATTACAAGCCATACTAGGAAACAGGAAGATGGCCCAGTCAAAGGAACAAACCAAATATCCTGAAGAGATGCAAGATTAAAGACAATTAATCAATGACAATCACACAACTCTCCTAAATCAATTCAAAGAATTGAAAAAAAAATATGACTAAAGAGGTAAAGGATACTAAGAAGACATTAGTTGGGCATAAAGAACAATATGAAAGTCTGCAAAGAAAAGTAAAGGACTTTATGGGAATGAAAGTCACAATGGGTGAGATTGAAAATACTTTAGAAGTTGGGAAGTGGATGTAGCTCAAGCTATTGAGCTCCTGCCTACCACATGGGAGGTCTGTGACTCAGTTCCCAATGCCTCATTAGGAAAACAGTGAGCTGGCTTCATGGGCAGGCAGGGCAAGCTGACACAACAAGATGTTGCAACAAGAGACAAAAGGGGAAAAACATAATGAGAGACACAACAAAGTAGGCAGGGAGCAGAGGTTCCCAGTGCCTCCTGAAGAAGACAAGCAAGACAGCTAGCTGACATGATGGGCAGGCACAACAAGCTAATGCAACAAGAGACACAAGAAGAAAAACATAATGAGAGATACAACAAAAGCAGGGAATAGAGGTGGCTTAAGAGATTAGACACCTCCCTCCCACATTGGAGGTCCCAGGTTCAGTCCCCAGTGCCTCCTAAAGAAACAAAGAAGACAAACAGACATAGCAAGTGTAAACAATGAGAGGGTGGGAATAAATAAATGAATAAATAAATAAATAAATAAATAAATAAATAAATAAAATCTTTTAAAAAGACTTTAGAGGCACATAAGAGCAGGTTTGGATTGCTCAAAGACAGAATTGGTGATTTTGAAGACTGAACATCTGAACTGGAAAAAAGACAATAGAATGGAAAAAATGGAACAGAGTCTCAGGAAATTGAATGATAACATGAAATGTACAAACATACGCATTATTGGTGTCCCGGAGGGATACAAAATGGAAAAGGGGAACAAAAACTTGGAGGAAATAATGACGGAAAGCTACCCAACCTTTATGAAGGACATAAATATCACTATCCAAGAAGGACAACATACCCCAAACAGAATAAATCTGAATAGACCTACCCTAAGACACCTGCTATTCAGAATGACAAATATCAGAGATAAGGAGAGGATTCTGAAAGCAGCAAGAAAAGCAAAACATCATGTACATGGGAACTTTGATAAGATTAAGTGCCAACCTCTCATCAGAAACCATGGAGGTGAGAAGAAAGTGATATGCTGTATTTAAGGTACTGAAAGAAAAAGTGCCAGCCAAGAATTCTGTACCCAGCAAAACTGTCCTTCAAAAATGAGGATAAGTTCAAAATCTTCACAGACAAAAACTGATAGAATATGTTACCAAAAGACCAGAATTACAAGAGATATTAAAGGGAGTGCTGCAGCCTGAAAGGAAAAACCAAGGGTGAGAGACTTAGAGAAGAGTGTAGAAATGAAGATTATTAGGCAGGGTAAATTAGAGAGTAAAAATACAGACAATTGTGCAATATGATCACTGAAAGCTGAAGGACAAAATGGATGAAATAAGTAGTACCTTTACAGTAATAACATTGAATGTTAATGGCTTGTTTTGCTGACATAGACTGATAGAATGGATTTTTAAAAATGAGCCACCTATATATTGTCTACAAGAGACTCACTTCAGATGTTAGGATACAACCAGGTTAAAAGTGAAAGGTTGGAAAAAGATATTCCATGCAAATAGTAACCAAAAAAGAGCTGGAGTACTGATACTAATATCAGATAAAATTGATTTTTAAATACAAAACTCTTACAAGGGATAAAGAAGGTCATTATATATAATAAAAGAGGCAATTCACCAAGATGAAATAACTATATTTATGCACCTAACCTGAATGCCCCAAGATACATGAAGCACACACTGACAAAGCTGGAGAAAGAAATAGATGCCTCTACAAGAATAGTTGGAGACTTAATACACCACTCTCAGTATTGGATAGAACATCTGGATAGAGGATACATAAACAGAAAGCTTGAATAATATGATAAATGAACTAGATCTATCAGACATTTATAAATGTAGTGAATCACATTAATAAACTGAAGAAGAAAATTCACATGATCCTCTTGATTGATGCAGAAAAGGCATTTGGTAAAATAGAGCACACTTTCTTGATAAAAACACTCCAAAAGATAAGAATATCAACATGGTAAACTACATATATGAAAAACCCACATCTAGCATTGTACTCAATGGTGAAAGACTGAAAGCTTTCCCGCTGAGATCAGGAACAAAGGATGCCCATTGTCACCAATGTTATTCAGTATTGTGCTAGAAGTTCTAGCTAGAGCAATTAGGCCAGATTAAAAAATAAAATGAACCCAAATAGGAAAGGAAGAACTAAAACTTTCACTATTCACAGATTATATGATTCTATATCTAGCTTTTTTTATGTCTAAAAAAAGAAGAAGAAGAACTGAGTTAGAGGACTCTCACTTCCTGACTTTAAAACATATTACTTAGCTACAGTGGTAAAAACATCATGGTACTGGCATAAAGAGAGATAGATTAACCAACGGAACTGAATGTAGATGTGAGGGTCTATTTCTGAATTCTCTAGTCAAGTGATTTAAAAAATTTTTCTTTTCTTGTATTTTTATCTGCCTTTGGTATTAATGTGATTTGGGCTTCAAAGAAAGAGTTAGAGAGTGTTCCATCCTCTTTAATTTTTTGGAATAGTTTGATGAGGATTGGTAACAATTCTTCTTGAAATGTTTGGTAGAATTTACCTGTGAAGCTATCTGGTACTGGGCTCTTCTTTGTTAGGAGATTTTGTTTTGTTTTGTTTTGTTTCCCCCTGAAGTGGCTCCCTCATCTGTTTTTGCTTATTGTTTGCACCCATTGTCTGCTTGTTGTTTTTGCTCATTGTCTGCTCATTGTCTGTTTGTTTTTTCTTTAGGAGACACTGGGAACTGAACATGGGACCTCCGGTGTGGAAGGTGGGTGCTCAAGTGCTTGAGCCACATTCACTCCCTCCTTGTTTGTTTGTGGTTTTTTTGGCTTGCTGTCTGCTTGTTATCTTGCTTGTTGTTTTTGCTGATTGTCTACTCCTCATTTTTTCTTGATGTCTGCTCATTGTTTGTCTTCTTTAGGAGGCACTGGGACTTAACCTGGGACCTCCCATGTGGGAGGTGGGCATTCAATGGCTTGAGCCACATCTGCTCCCTGTTGGGAGGTTTTTGATGACTATTTCAATCTCTTTATTGTGATTGGTTTGTGAGGTCTTCTATTGTCTCTTGCATCAGTATGGGTGGTTTTTGTGTTTCTAGGAACTTGTCCATTTCAATAAAGTTGTCTAATTTGTTGTCATACAGTTGTTTATAGTTATCTTATGATTTTTATTATTTCTTTGGGATCAGTAGTAATGTCCCCCCTCTAATTTCTGATTTTATTTATTTTCATTTTCTCTATTTTCTTTGTCAGTCCAGCTAAGGGTTTGCTGATTTTGTTGATCTTCTCAAAGAACCAACTTTTGGTTTTATTGATTCTCTCTGTCATTTTGTTGTTGTTCTCAATTTCATTTATTTCTGTTCTAATTTTTATTTCTTTCCTTATGAATGTTTTTGGATTAATTTGCTGTTTTTTTTTTTTTCTATTTCCTCCAGTTGGGTAATTTGGTCTTTGATTTTAGCTCTATCTTCTTTTTTAACGTAAGGATTGAAAGCTATAACTTTCCCTTTCAGCACTGCCTTATCTGCATTTGATGGGTGTTGATATGCAGTATTTTTGTTTTCATTCTTTGAGATATTTACTGAATTCTATTGCAATTATTTTTTGACCCACCACTTGTTTGAGTTTGTTGTTTAACCTCCATATATTTGTGAATTTTCCCATTCTCCCCCCATTATTGATTTACAGCTTCATTCATTCCATAATGATCAGAGTGTTTTGTATAACTTAAATCTTTTAAAATTTATTGAGACCTGTGTTGTGACCCAACATATGGTCTATCCTGGAGAAAGAGCCATGAGTACTTGAGAAGAATGTATATCCTGTTGTTTAGGGATGCAATGTTCTATATAAGTCTGTTAGGTCTAGTCCATTTATCATATTATTCAAGCTCTCTGTTTCCTTATTGATCCTCTGTCCAGATGTTCTATCCATTGATGAGATGTGATATCCATTGGTGAGAGTGGTGTATTGAAGTCTCCAACTATTATTGTATAGATGTCTATTTCTCCCTTCAGTTTTGCCAGTGTGTGCTCATGTATCTTGGGGCACCCAGGTTAGATGCATAAATATTTGATCATTTCTTCTTGGTGAATTGCCCCTTTTATTTAATACATTATCCTTTTTCATCTTTTCTAACAGTTTTGCACTTAAAATATATTTTGTCCAATGTCAGGGTAGCTATTCCAGCCCTTTTTGGTTATTGTTTGTGTGGACTATCATTTTCCAACCTTTTACTTTCAGCCTATTTGTGTCCTTGTGACTAAGGTGACTCTTTTATAGACAGCATGTAGATGGCTCATATTTTTTTTATCTAGTCTACCAGTCTGTGTCTTTTAGGATTGGGGAGTTTAATTCATTAGCATTCAGTTTTATTTCTGTAAAGGAATTACTTCATCTATTTTATCCTTTGGCTTTCCTATGTCATATCTTACTATTGTCTGTCTTTTTACCCTTTAAGTTACCCTTACTAATAATCTTCATTTCTACAATCTTGTCTAAATTGCTCTCTCCTGTCTCTTCCTTTTAGGCTGCAGCATTCCCTTTAATGTTTCTGGTAAAGCCAGTCTCTTGGTGACAAATTCCATTTCTGTTTATCTGTAAAAACTTTAAACTCACCCTCATTTTTAAGGAAAATTTTGCTGGATAAAGATTTCTTGGTTGGCAGTGTACCACTGCCTTCTTTCTTCCATGGGTTCTGATATGAAATTGGCATTTATTCTTATTGAACATCCCTTGTATGTGAAGAATTGCTTTTCTCTTGCTGCTTTCAGAATTCTCTCTTCATCTCTGGCACTTTTATATTTGGGATTTTCTTATTAGGTTATTTCATTTGAGGCATGGCCCAGGGTGAGTCGTAATACTCTTACTGGAGTCCTTTATAAATGGAATGAGTATGGGGAGACTGACAGAGAGAAAGCCAGAAGCAGGAAGTTGAGGCAATGAAAGCTGGAGAGAAGAGAGAGATTAGCATACAATGCTGTTGTGCCTTGCCAAGTGACAAAGGAGTCCAGGGTCACCAGCAGCTGGTCTTTGGGGTGAAAGCATCACCTGATGATGCCTTGATTTGGACATTTTTCTCTGCCTTGAAACAGTGAACTTTGAGTTAATACACCCCCTACCATAAAAGCTAGCACATTTCTGGTATATTGCATTTCAGCATCCTATCAAACAAAAACAAATTTTGGTACCAGGAAAGGGAGGTGCTGTTATTGCAAATATAAAATAAAATGTGGAAAAGTCTTACTGATTGGATATGCAGGAGGAATTGTGAGGTGCTTGATAGAAAAGATAGACTGCTTTGAAGAGTTTGTTGGTAGAAATATGGATGCCAAGGGAATTCCCAATGAGACCTTAGAAATGATGAGTGTGGCATTACAAACTGGCAGAGAATTTGGCAAAATTGTGTTCTGATGTTGGATGGAAGGCAGAATTTGAAAGTTACAAACTTGGATATTTATCTATGGAGATATCCAAACTCTATGTGGAAATTGTAGCATGGCTTCCCCTTGAAGTTTATAGTATAATGTGAGAGGAAAGGGATAAGCTAAGAACTGAACTCCTAGGCACAAAGAAACTGGAAATTGAAGGATTGAAAAATTCTGAACTTCCCAAAAATGAGTCCCTAGAGAATAGTTCTCCATGTGAAGATTTAACCGAACCTGGAACCAAACAGCCATTTCAGTGCAAGTCAGGATTGGAAATGCCGTTATCCAGAAAGTATTTGTGGAAAGTTCTATTGTCTGATGGTTAGGATCCCTGTGTACTGCATGCAAAATCAAGTTTTTTATGAGATCTATATGAACAGAACCACTGCCAGTCTGGACTAAAAGGGACAGAAAGGGGAAAGATTGAAGGAAAAATGACTTCAAAAGTAGCACCATAGAAGCTGAGGTCTAGACTGAAGACATCTTCTCAGGCCAAAAGGGCGAGCTCACCCATGTGTGTGTACAGGGTGAGTATGCCCTAGTACTTGAAGAGGGCAGTCCTTCCACTCCATTGTTCAGGAAGAGTGCTGCTGCCTGTCTTCAGAGAAGGTGGAGCACATTTCTCAGGAATTGGGGAGAGTCTGACCACCACCCCAGTTTTCTCAGACTGGAGTCTATTCCCTCTCTGAGGCTTGGGGAGGTTCTGGCCATCACCCAAGTGTTCTCAGTTGGCAGAGCTGAGAGCCTGGCCTCTGTAAAAGCCCTTGCAAAGGGTGGAGCTGCTGCTCCATCAGACCCTGAGGACAAAGCATCATTCAATAGATGACTCTCAGATCTTGAAATCTAATGGAGTATATGCCCTGCAGGGTTTCAGAACTCTTTGGGACCTGTGACATCTGTTTTCCTTCCAATTTCTACCTATGCAAAAGGGAACATTTATCCTATGAATACCCATCCTTTGTATTTTGTAAGCAGATAACTTGTTCTTGCTTTCACAGGTCCACAACCCGAGGGTTATTTTGCCCCAGGACAGATGACACCACACCTATAACTGATTTTGAAGAGATATTGTATTTAATATTGTTACTGAAATCATTTAAGGACTTTGATATATTTTAATGGAATTAATGTATTTTTATATGGAAGGAACATGTCTTTTTTGGTGTCCAGAGGGTTGAGTGTGGTAGTTTGAGCCTACTATGGACCCCAGAAAAATCATGTACTTAGAACTAATCCATTCCTGTGGTTGTGAACCTATTATAGGTGGGATCTTTTGATCGGGTTAATTTATTTGGGGTGTGACCCAGGGTGGGTCTTAATCCTCTCACAGGAGTCCTTTATAAATAGGACAGATGGACAGAGAGAAAGCTGGAAGCCAGAAGTTAAAGGAATGAAACCTGGAAGAGAAGGGAGAGACCAGCACATGGCACCATGTGCCTTGCTATGTGACAGAAGAGTCCAGGATCACCTGTAGTCTTCAGGGAGAAAACATTGCCTGATGATGCCTTGCTTTGGACATTTTTCTCAGTCTTGAAATCATAAGCTTATAAATTACTACACCCCTATTGTAAAAGCCAATACCCATTTCTGGCATATTGCGTTTCAGCAGCCTAGCAAACTAAAACACAAACATTGTATGATTTCAATATTTTTTAATTTAGTGTGATTTATTTTGTGACCCAGCATATGATCTATCTTTGAGAATTATCCATGTGCACTTGAGAAGAATGTACGTTCTGATTTTGTTAGGTGCAGTACTCTGTATATGTCTGTTAGGTCTAGTTGGTTTAGAGTATCATTCAAGTTCTGTACCTCCTTAATGTCTTCTGACTAGATATTCTATCTATTATTGAGAGTGGTATGTTAAAGTCTATTAATGTAGAACTGTCAATTCCTTCCTTCATATCTGTCAGTATATGTTTCATATATTTTGGGACTTTGCTGTTAAAGGCATATATATTTATAATTGTTACATCTTCCTGTTGAATTGTCCCCTTTATCTGTATATAATGACCATCTTTGTCCCTACTGAAGGGCATGGATCAGGGTGGCAGTAAGACCAAAGGAAGCACTAGGCACATAATCAGATATGCGTTTTATTTATTGGGACTTACAGACAGGAACGATTCTCTCTGGTGGCAGTGGTCCAGATAATGAAGATAGTGCTCTGCCCTGTGCCCTTCAGGAGCTGGGTTGGAACAACTGGCAAGCCATCAGCCAGGAGACCAGAAGATCACTGGCAGTAGCAGGCATGAGCTCAGGGAAAGGAGAATCCACAGGGGAAATCCTGGGTTGGCCTATAACGTCCATGTAGGGAGGGGTGGCTGCCCTCCAGGATTAGTGGGGGCTACCAAGAGAATATGGGGACACCCTAAAAACTCCAGCAGGTATACTTGCTGTGCTATAGCAGGTAGCAAAGCAGCTGCACTTAAATAAGAAAAAGAGGGACCACCAGATAATGGTGGTAATAGCTGGCCCCTGTTAGGAGGCTTGCAGGTGGCTACTGAGGCAGAACAAATGGCAAAGGCCTCTGTGTGCTACTTAAAATTTAGATATGGACATGCACCTGGCACAGGCAGAGATGAAAGATTCTTTAACCAATCACATGCAACAAGTTAATAATCAGTTAGAAACCCTGGCTTATAGATATGCTTGGGCTAGGGGCTGCAGGCTGCCTCATTTACAGGTCTAGAGGATATTAACCACCCCTGGGTGGGACCCTAAGGCATGGGACCCTATGGACTCCTCTTCAGATAAGGAAAAAGAGGAAGAATTGGAAAAGGGTTAGATGTGACAAAATATGAAAATTAAGCCAGGGAATTAAAAATCATAGTTTATCCTGTAATTCCCCAATTTGAACTTTTTAACAGCCTTAAAATGAGGGTAATTAATCCAATTACCAAATTTCAATAAGTAAAGAAAAAGTCCTTGAAAGCTATAGAAAAATCTTTTCCAAATTATGATTAAAACAAATTAAACACGTGGTACATATATTTTTCCATCCTTTCACTCTCAACATATCTTTGAATTTAGGGTGAGTCTTTTGCAGACAGATATAGTGGGATCATGCTTTTTTATCCATTTTGCCAATCTCTGCCTTTTGACTGGAGAGTTTAATCCATTTGCATTTAAAGTCACCATCAATAAAACAGTTTTTTCTTCTGTCTTTGCAAGTCTTATACATTTTTTGTCCTTCAATTCTGGTAATGCCTACTTTTATATTTATTTGCTTTTTTGTTGTACCATATTGAGGGACTTCTCATTTCTATCTGGATATCTTTTTCATCTATTTTTTTTGGGTAACCATGGGGTTAAATTTTACCATCCTAAATACATAACAATGATATTTGATTTGATACCAAATAACTTCAATAACATGCACATATACTATTTCTATATCCTTCTGTCCTCCCACCATTTTTTAAATACTTGTTACCACTTTATCTTTGTATATTGTATGTCAAAAACCATGGATTTATCATTACATTTTATGCATTTGCATTTTAGCATCTGGAGGAAGTAAGAAAGC
>PVKH010034035.1:0-11927 GCA_004027955.1 Chaetophractus vellerosus
GTGGCCAGAGACACACAAAATAGGCTACTGCATTGGGGAACTAAGGCAAAGCCAGAATGGTTAGTGCACTGGGTTGGTGGAATAGAGCACTTGGAGACTGGCAGGATCAGCAGGCTAAGCCCAGACTTGCTAGGTAGAGAGTTTCCCCTATAGAAAATAGGAGGCGCATAGAGGTGTTTAAGCAGAGACATAACCTAATTGTATTGTTTTGGAGTAATAGCTCTTTGGTATAGGGTAGAGAATGGGTGGAGAGTGGGTACAAAATGGGAGACCACCAATGTGTTGATTTGCTTTCCTGGCTGAAGCCTAATGAACCAACTGTGTTAAGTGCCAAGGGGTTTCTCACATCTAAAAGGACTTATCACACCTAAAAGGTATATATCATACCTTGTGTACCAAGGGCTTTTGGCAGCAAATGAAAGGAAACGCCAACTCAAACTGGTTTAAGTGATATAGAAATTTATCACCTCATATAATCAGAAGTCCTGAAGGCAATGACTCTGTGTGAGGTCAGTCGGGGCTCCCCAGCTCCACTCCTTAGTTTCTGTCTTAGCTATGCTTCTTCCATGTATTGACATTGTCCTTGGGCTGGTAGCAACATAGCTGCTGCAGTTCCAGCAATCTCATCTAAACAGAGCAATGTCCAGAGGAAGGAGGATCATCTCTTTTTTATATCTCTTTCTTAGGAGTGAGGACTTCTTTCCCAGAAGTCCTCTCCTCAAGTTTCATTGGCCAGATTAGGTCAAATGCCCATTCAGAAACCAATTACTGGTAAGAGCTTACAATGGACTTTGGAGTGCCCTACTTTCCTTTAACTATCTTCCCTTTTGTTTTTGTACCACCCCCACTGAAATGGCAACATCTCAGTAGCTCTGTAATGACATTGGATTATTACACTTCATCCTGGGCACAAGCACTGCCACATCTTTTATCCAAAATCAAATAAAACCTGACTTATCCCCATCCAAGAAGATTGGTAAGATGTCTTCTTTCAGTCGCTGTTCATGGATCCCTTCCTCTCCGCTGTACTGATGGATGAGAGACCTGGGGTTCACATAGACTCAGAAGATGTGGGAAGTCTCTGGTCCTCAGTCCAGGGTACCTCACTGTTGTTTTCCTTGCCCAGGCCTAGGAAGTCTTCTCAGAGGTGGTTTAAGGTCCCCAAATCCCTCTCAGAATCTGCAACCCCCATCCTGTTCTCAGGCCCTGGGGATCCAAGCTCTCCCTCTTATGGGAAGTTACCTTTGTCAGAACAATTCATCCTAATTGTCTCAGTGGGAGTGCCACGCCTAAGTAGTGAAGTCTGCCAGGTGCTCCATCTCTACCTGGTAAGTCTCTCCCAGAGCTTGAGGGCCCAAATACCTGGTCACCCTGGGTAGGGAGAACAGAGGCATGCAGGGGGAAATTCAGTCCAATTTTTCCTGATATACCTAGAGCCAGCCAACAAGACAAAGCCAATTATTCAATTGTCCATTCACAATATTATGGCTTCTTAAATGTCCTGATGGAGTGCCTCAGGGCCTCAAAGGGGTACACACAGCTATCCTGGGCTTATTTAGTCTCTTAAAGGAAGTCTACTTTTAAGGGTTCCCTGCTCCATTACCCTCAATCCTCAAGCCCCAAGAAATGCCCATTCCTGAACTTACTGATTTGAGGTGCTTGTTAGCAGGGAAATGATCAGATTGATTAATCCACACTAATGAACTACTGACAATACTGATTAAAGTGCTATCCTTACCAGGGCTATTTAAAAGTTTAACTAGTTCTAACCCAGATGAATCATCCTTTCAGGGCGGTGTTTCGGGTACCTTGGAGGAACATAATTATAGCAGGTTTGCAGGTGTGGCCTCTTTAATTCATACTACATGCTCTTTCTTAATTTCCCAGCTGCTAAAACATATACCATACAAATCAAGGAAGGCAATAGTTTCTCTCCAAAGACTGTGGTGTTCTAGGGCTGGCTGCTGGCGATCCTTGGGTCCTTGGCTTTTCTGTCACAAGACAACGAACCTGGCAGCATGTTCTCTGGGATCCATTGACATCAGCTTGTGGCTCCTCCCCTGGCTTTCTCTCCCTCTGTCTGAATTTCATTGTGCTTTGAAAGGACTCCAGTAATCAGGATAAAGCCCAACCCGATTCAGCTGGTTACACCTTAACTAGAAATAACATCTTCTAAAGTTCCTATTCACAATGGGTTCACGCCCACAGGAATGGATTAAGAGCCTGTGTGTGTGTGACCCCCTCCCGAATTTAACTCAATAGCACCTTGTACAAACTTCTATTGTCAGATACTGCATTTTAATTGCCAGCCTAAGGGTCTGCCCTGCTGCGCCTTTAAAATGCAGAGTCCCGATCCAGCCTTAGTGGTTTGTTCTCTGGGTGTTTAAAGCACTAGATCAGAAGTTCCCACAGTTGAAGTAGTCATGTAGTGGGGTTGTGTACCAGAAGACATAACTCCCCTCTTGGTTCCTTTAGATGCCTGCATATGTTTCATAGAAGAGATTTCTTCCAACGTGAGTTTTCTCTGAATTTCTATCCTGTGTCTTTTTTTTCCTCCAAAGAGTCAAAAACCCCTATTTCAGTCCGAGTCTGTGGCTCAAGTCTAACTTCTGAAAGGTTCGTTCCCTTTAAGCTGGAAAAAGAGATTGTAAATGCATGCAGGTTTTAGGGAAAAAATCTCACTGGTTCTTCAGCAGAGGTGGACTAGGTATTGTAAGGTGAACTCACAATGAGGCCCCACCCTGAAACACTCTCCAGGCCTGGTTCAAGAATGTGTAGTGCTGGATGGGCTCACGTTAAAATGAATCTCTTTAGGTTGCCTGCCCAGCATCTTTTTCTTTCAGCAAGTTTTCTTGCAACCGGGTGAAGATGTTGGCTACAAGAAGCTGCCTCCTCAGCCTTGACGGTCGGCATGTGACTCATCTCCTGCTCTTGTGACTACTCTATAGATGGGCTCATGACTCAGATTTAGTTCATCAGAGTCATCCTCAGGAATTTTGCTAAATTGGTTAGGAAAGGAGCGCTGGCTTCTCTTCATAGTGACTAGCTGTAAGGATGATACGGTTTTAAGTTGTGTTGCTGGGACCAGTTTTATGACCCTGTGCAAAGAACCTACCAGGTACAAAGTGAAATCAGAACTAAGGAGGGATGTAAAGGAAAGGAGAGAGGGCGAGAGAGAGAAGGAACACTGAGAGCAATGTTTGAGGACTTGAATCCAGCCATGTTTGAAAATTTGATAAATTTTCCTCGTTTCTTTTTAAGCTAATTTGAATTGGGTTTCTTATAAATTACGTAAAAAAGATTCCAGATAAACAAACTAACAGGTTCCCAGTTTATTGTACAGATAATACTAGCTTTACAAAATAAAGGTGCTTGTATTTTTAGCCATTTTATATTTTGAAGTGTGCCATTTGAGTCTGTTGAACTGGGCATTATGAAAAATCAGCTTCAGGAGTAGATATGGCTCAAGTGGTTGAATGCCTGCTTCCCCCATGGGAGGTCCTGGATTCTGTTCCTGATGTCCCCTAAACATCAAGCAAAACAAACAAACAAACAAACAAAAAACAATTCAGAGGAGCCGATGTGGTTCAGTGGTTGAGTGCTGGCTTCCCATATACAAGGTCCTGGGTTCAATCTGGCCCCTGGTACCTAAAAAACAAAAAAATTAGCTTCAAACAAAAAACCAAGTATGTGCTGTGTCAAGAATACATGTTTGACTATTTCATCATAAGAGCAATTTCTATAGCTTACACTTAGATGACTGTGCAACTGATTCAGAATCCAGTGGTTTCTAGGGAATTCAATTAAATTACTCGTGGTTAATAACTTTGTAAGCAACTGGGAAGAATTGGAAAAGTAAACTGTATTTCAGGAGTAAAAGTAAGATTATACTGAAGCACAAAAATATCTAAGAGTGGGAGAGAATATGGCAAGAACAGAAATTTTGAATAGAATTATTACAGAAAACAAAGTGAGTGATTTCCCCATGTATGAATAGGCATTGATATCTTTAGAATCATCCCTGTCAACAGTTGGGATACCACTTCCTCTGAGAAATTTCCTTCTTGTAGCCTCTGTAGCTCCCAGTACCTACCCCGTGGCCAGCAGTCAGTACACTGATGTGGAATTGCAGGTTTACTTCTCTGGTTCACCAACAAGACACTAAGCATCTTGAGGGCAAGAACTGTCTTGTCCATCACTAGTCCCTCTTACCTAGCTCAATATCTGTCCAGTTCACAAGGAATATTGAGCAAAGGGACATGGCTGTTGACAATGTCACCCGGTTGGCTGTGCAAGTGGATCTGTGCTCTGGGAGCTGTGCCCTATGGCACCAAGCCTGGAGGCTCTTTTCTTTGTTGGTCATCTACCATCCAATTTATGTTTATTAGTATGTTATGTTATTTACTATGCTTTTTATGCTGGCGCCTCAGCCAGAGTCCATGGCTCAGCAGAAACACGATCATGTGGTGAAAACTGTAGGAAGATTTCTTTGCCTGACCTTGGCTTCTCTCTTCCCCACATTTTATACATTTTAAGCTACTGGTTGATAGACTTGGGTTTCCAGGTTGGAAGAGAAAGAATGTTCTAAAAATGTAAAAGATGGTTTCAGGCAATTACCATAGACTTAGTTTCGGTTAGTCCTCCTAATTATCTTGTGAGTATTATTTCCATTTTTATAGGTAATAAAATAAAACTGAAAGCAACCTCCCCTAAGATAGAAAGCTCATAGCTGAGCTAGGATTTAAACCCAGTTCCATCTGACTTTCCAAGTCATGATTTTTTGCATAACACTACTTAAGAGAGTAACTTTAGCCCCAGGGTTTTAAAAGACAAGGTTAGAATAAATTATTTATTTAAAACTATGCATTACTTTGATAAAGAAGCAGTGTGTTGCAGAGTGAATTCAATTAAACTCATTTCTCAATTATTGCAATAAAAAAAAGTTCTGGGGGAGTGGATATGGGTCAAGCAGTTGGGTGCCTGCCTCCCACATGGGAGGTCCTGGGTTCGGTTCCTGTTGCCTCCTAAAGAAGACGAACAGACACAAGGAGCTGAAGCAATAAGCTGATGCAATGAGCTGATGCAACGAGCTGACGAAAAACCAGACACAAGAAACAGGGAGTAGATGTGGCTCAAGCAGTTGGGTACCCACCTCCCACATGGGAGGTCCCGTGCCTCTTAAAAGAAGACAGACAATGAGCAGACATAATGAGCAGACACAGCGAGCAGACACAGTGAGCAGATAACAAGTAGACAGACGAGGGAGCCATGGGGGGCGGGGAAGTTCTGTGCAAGTTTTATATGGCTAAAATCATAAATAATATATGAATAACTGCAAGTTGCCCTCAGACTATGCCATCTGCTGTAAAAAGGGACAGGTTATAAATGTGGTATGATGAGTTCCATGTTAGGTCAATTTACACCGTCAGAGTTTGTGGCAAATAATGATTTACCAGATGGAATTTTCTCTAGGAAATTTCATTTGCTTGACTCCCCCTTTTGTCCATAAAGTTGAGTCTACTTAAAAATAACTTCTGGGATACTATTTGAGAGATTTACTTTATCCCAGGAGGAAAGCAAAAGATCATCTAAACATCAGCTTAATCCACAGAGTGGAGCAGAGGCACTGTATCCATTCTCCACAGGAAGTCAGGAGGCGCAGAACAAATATTCTATGTGGAAAATCCAGAAGGGTCCTCTGTCACAAGTCTAAATTATGAGGTGTTCTTCGGAAACATGTATTTTAACCCAGGTCAAGGCCAGCTGGGGTTGGAAAGGCAGTTTCCAATGACTTGATATTTCCCTGATACCTCTTGGAGGAAATATTCAGGTTCCTAGAGGGGAGGTGTTCTGGGTTGACAACTCATGTCTGTTTTCAAGGCACCATCACCTATGGCAGGTGATGAAATACTCTGTAAGTTTTGACATGGTGAAGACTGGAATAATTCAAAAGGGTCCTGTCCTCATTGGCTGAGATCGCTGCACTGCCTATGAGACTCTACAGACCCTTACCCCATTCTTCTTCTCCAACTCATACGTACACACACTCAAACAGGCATAGACCATGTGTATACACACATGCACACATATGCACACACACTTACACAGTATGCTCTCACACGCATATACTCACTGCTAATTTCTTAACTTTGCACCTTTAAAAAGTCTTTCAGTTTTGGTGCTTTGCCATGGGGATAATATTTCAAAAATATTAAGCTATGTATGTTACTGCCCCTTAAATCATGTTCCCTTGAAGATTTCCACCTCCAAGGCTAAGCATGATTTCCCCCTTGGAAAGGTGTGGGTTGGGGTTTGTGCCAACCATAACAAAATGATAAAAGCCATGATGAAGGGGGTGTCCTGGTTATAGAGGAAGAGAAAAATAGAATGAATGTGACTTCTTTCCTGCAGGATGGTGGAAGGAGAGGAGATCGAGGTAAGGAAGCAGATGGTAAAATGTTTTCTGAGCTCCAAACTAGAGAAAAAAGTTGGGGAACAAATGGAGGTCACAGACCTCAAAGAAGTCTCACATTTGGCTAGGGACAGCCAATTTGGGAGTCAGCCATGAAGGGAAGATGGCCTGGTCCCCAGAATATTGTTGATTCCAGAGGATCACTTTAACGCTGAGGGCCAGGAAGATGTCCAGCCAGGACACCCTCAAAGACTCGACAAGTGGGCTCATCACGGATAGCTGCCTGGGTAACGCGTGAGACCAACGGCCTCTTCATCCCTAAGTCACGAGGACGCCGCTTGTCCCTACACCCGAGCGTCCTTTGGTGAAAGAAGAGGAAGAGGGGAGTGGCTCCATTCGGGAGTGGACTACGAATTGATTGAAACACTATCCAAAAGAGGCTATGCAAAACGGGGGAGACTAAAACATCATTAAAAGGCAAATTTAAAGTTAAAGCCTGTTACTCCCCACTCTCCAGTACCCAGCAGGGTGGGAGTTTATGAGAAAGATTCTATCACTTGTAGAAAATAAAGAAGCTCCCTTTGTGTGCCCATCTGGTGTGTTAATTGTGACCCCAACAACATAAGTAATACCTGCAGCAAAGCTTTGGAATCCCTGCTAGGACAGATGCCATTTTCTGGGTCTGGCATTCTCTGGGCCTAGAAAAAGCATCACCAAGTACAACTTAACAATGCAACATCCTGCCTCTTTAGCTTCAACAGCCTCCTAAGTTGGGTTGCTGCTCATTCAGAAGAAGAAAAATGCCTTTTGGCCCCCGTTTTCCTGTGCAGATAAAGATCCTAATTGTGCCATTACAAGCTGGTACATAACTCTGTGTCAGGTTTCTCATAATATTGTATCTGCAAATGAGATCTTGAAGGTATTGTTTTCCCTTTCACCTGATGACAGAACAGAATGCTTCATTGAGAATTGGTAAAGGAGGAGGAATGAGTTCAGTCCAGCCTAAGCCTCTGAGTGTGTATATTCTGAGAAACAGACTCAGAAAACAGTGCAGTTTTCAAACATACTGAGGAGACTGGCCAAAACATCTGGAAAATCCACTCTGAGATTGAAAGCACATGATACACATTAGCAAACAGCAAGCCTCCATCTTCAGCTTTTACTGTTTCTTGACTGCAGTGGAAAAGCCTAAGTGCCAGCCATCTATGGATACTGACTTGGTTAATACTTGGTGTTACTTGCCAAGATATGGAGAAAACCTCTGAACAGTGAGAAAAGGTGTTAAACACCCAATGCACTCCTTACAAATTGAAGAGAGTCAGAAAAACAAAACAAAACAATCAAAGCATCTAGAATAATTGGATTAGGAGTTCATAGATTTCACCCAAATCTCACTTCTTATTGTGGTTTTCCTTTTTGTCCTGACAGGATATTTACTAGAGTTAATAAGAAGCCTTTGTATTTATTAGCATATTTATACCATGTAGCTCTGAGGCGCCACAGACACTCTTTTGTTATTTCTCACAACATCTCTATAAGGTTTTTGGCAAGAGGATAGGTATTATCTTTGTTAAGCCTGGTGCAGAAAAAAGTAACTGTTTTCAAATGCAATTTATAAAAAGCACCCCTTAGACTGAATTTAGATTCTTAGTGAAGGAATTCTCTCCCAGGAAGGTTTTTTTTCCTCTTTCTCCTTTAATTTAAAGTATGGGGCTGTCATTTCTGTCATTAGTTACTGCAGTAACTTTTTTCTCTTCAGACCAAGGTCAAAAGTCCCCCGCTGTTAGTCTATCCCTGAAAGTGCTTGAACACACACAGTCGCACATCATGCATATTTATGCTGCACATGTATTAGAGTAAACATAAGAGGGATGAATTATTAAGGGCAAAGTAAGACGATGAAACGCTGTTAGTTTGGATATTTGACTGATTTGTACTTTTATGAGGTGACATGAAGCAGTTGAAGGCAAAGGAAACATACTTGGCCTTGCTGCTGAGCTAAGTCCTTAAGAATGATAAGTCTTACGGGTTGAGAATGGAAACACACACATACTTATATATATTAATGAGGTATTCCAAGAAGCACAAGAGCTTCCACTTCGCGTTTATCAGAGCCCCTGGGCCCCATGGCCCATGCCATGTGGCGGGTCCCATTAGCCCTTAGTTCCCCTGTAGATCTTTAGTTGTCTTGGACTTTTCTTTTATTCAAGGGATGCTTCTGAGTTAGACGCTGCTTCCAAGACCACTTATACTCATCATCAGGAAACTTGACTGGAATGAACATCCATTTCTAGATCCTGTGCACTGATGCAGATGAATAAATATCATTGCAACCCCCAGGTAGCTTCGTAGAGGTAACACTCGTTCCATGTTAGACAGCCCCAGTGGTTTGGTGCTTAAGAATCATCGTGCTTTACAAAGACTGAAGCCAACTCTTTATTAGAGACTAAGATTCTGGTAAACAAGCCCCAGCAGATTCCACAGGAAAATGTGTCCAGTCCCCCATCTGTGTGTTAACCCTACTCTGCCTCCTTTTGTTAGGACTCCTCTCTGATTGCCTCAGGGTGGTTGGGCAGAGACACTGCTGAGTGCTCCAGGCTCCCGTAGTGGTTTTTTATAATTGGTGCAAAGGTGTAGCAAAGTCAGAAAGAGGCATGAAGAGAGGTGTTTTTTCCTCTTCCTTGTTGAAAGAGTTCTGTGAACTAGGTGCTGAAATGAAATCGTCAGCTGGGGAGATGACAGGATGAGAAAGGGTAGACGAGAAAGAGTTAGTGAAAAGGCAGGGTCTGGAATTTATCTGGAGATCTGAATTTTATGCTCAGGAAAAGAAGGTCAGATTCTACTTTCCAGAGCTGCTAGAATCCTGTTTCTGATGCCATCTCTTTCTGTGATTGAAGAAGTTGTATGCTGTCAAAAAGAAAGAAAGAAAAAAAACATTCACGAACTAAAACATGCCACTGAAAGTCTTGATGTGGAAGACTGTCCTCTTTAATTTTGTATGAGGAGAATAAGAATCTTTTTTAAAAATGGCTGTTGTTATTGTTGTCTGAGGGAGCAAAGAGGTCCTTCCATTATGCTCTTTAGGAAAATGACAACAGCAACCAGCAACCTATTACCTGATGTGATTTGACTCAAAGTTGTTTTTCACACTGACAGACTCAAGGCATCCAGAGTGGGAGAACCAGGTACCCACCCCATAATCATGTTTCACAAAGTTACATTTAAATAGAATATTGTCACGTTGTCCAGGTAGTGCTTATCATTTACAAAATAATTATTTCTTCCCTATTGCTTATAATAACCACTTTAAAGCACAAAAGTGAAATCTATTTCCTCACCTCAATTTTCTCTCCTCCATCAGGTCTGCACACACTGTGGGGCTTCTGGTGACTGCTGGGCGCCTGGCACTGATCTTTTCTCTCCCCGGGGAAAAAGAAGTGGTTTTAAAATTTTTCCTTTGGGTGGTTGGGGGGGGAGGGGGGGCGGGGATCACGCATTTTACAAGATAACCAGGCTGTTTCTTCTTTCTTCTGATTTGGGTTATTTTGAGCTATTTTACGGCCTTTATAAATTATTAAGTAATTTATAAATCCATTCACATAGTCATACAAATACTTATCTATTCATTCATGTAATATTTTTCATGCCTCTCATGTGCAAGGGATTTGGGATGATGCAGAAACTATAGCAGATGCTGCCCTTACCTTAGCAGAGATTTAGGTCCAGTGGGTTCCAATAAATTGAGAAGAAAATTATATCTACCTTATATTGGATAGCTAGTTGTTCTCATTTCCATATAAAATGATAAAATATTTTCACCAAAGAAGATAGCTGGTGATAAAGAACCAGGTTACATTCAGATTCACTAATCTTGACAACCATTTACTACTTAAATTGTTCAGATTTTCTACCATGTGATGGGATTATAGAGAAAATGGAGAATTATGAAGGGAAAAGAAATCATGGCATGTTCAGATTTCCCGAAGTTATGTGGAAGACTAGAAATTAATATAATATAATGGTTTTTGGTCAGTCCATCTGATTAGTGAAGAGAGTTTCAATCATTTTATGATATATGTTTCCTTAGACCTGGAGAGGAAAGCTCCATCTGAGCTCTTGATAGGTAGTACCATCTTACAACTGAATTGGAGGGTACCATCTTAGGCCTGGAAAGAACCTTGATGATGTTTAAACAATGAGGAAAAATTAAGTTCTGCTTCCTAACTAAAATGCACTATTACATGTCCCAGGGTCTGGCCTACTCCAACACCTTTCAATGGCCCGTGTCAAGTCACAGCCCCGCAGGGCACTCTGGTCTCCACGGCAGTCTCAGCTTCCCATGCATGAATTTTGGTGAGCAGGAGCTGACTCACTTTTGTGTTTTCACTGAATGCAAATTTTCTCCTGGTCTCTGAACCAGAGACCAGAGAAGACTCCGCTGCCAAGAGAATGAAGGGCAAAAGGAGACCAATACTTTTTGACCTCTCACTTGAGAGCTGCTCACCTTTGTTTTATTGCTTTTTCAACACTGCATCAAAGCAGGAAACTTTCAAAGTCTCAGTGAAGAAGGAGGCTACTGCTTTTCTAGTGACCAGGGAAGCTCTAATTAAAATTAGGTTTTATTTTGAAATGTTTTGCTTTGCATTTGAACCAAAAAGAAGTGAAGGGGATAGAAAGAAAAGTAGAGCAGTTGATCATCTCCCTAATGGCAAAAAAATCAGTTACTTTACAATGAGAGAGAGAAAAAAAGAACTGCATTACAGATTTACAAAATGTTCATTATCTATAGACTTTGGATATGAACCATCATCAGCCTAATATCCAAGGCAGAGATCTGACAGTTCCAACTCTAAATCCAGGGACCGGTTGATAAATTAAAAATCATTTTAAAATTTAATATTAAAATTGATAATTGCTCTGTGGGAAATAGATTTTTCTGAACTTACACCCTTTTCCTGCAGTGCTGAGCAAATGCAAAGCGATAAACTGTCCATTTGTCACAATGATAGATAGACAAATCCTACTTTTACCCTTTTTCCACAGTCCTCATGTATTTCAATTAAGGAGAGTAAGTGCTGCCATTTGTAACAAGTGTTCATATTGTCTTACAAAGTTTTTTAGGACTTAGAAGATTCTCTTTAGGAATATATAAAAAGATCTCCCCAACATACCTGATATAACTATTGGGGTATATTGTCTATCTCTTCAAGGACATGGCAGGGGCTAGAGAGGAAGGTTAGTTATTCCTAATAATAATCTTGGCATAGAAAGTAGTTTCTGGGAGTACCTGCTAATCTCACTTGAAGGAGCATCTCACTCCTGCCTGATTAAGGCTGGCTTTTACTTCAAGTTTTAGACTAATCGGCACTTGAGGCTGATTCACTTACTCTTCTCTATTCTTCTGGTCTGTTATGCGACTTTGCAGAGAGCAAGAGTGGGCGGGGTGTATTTCCCACCCCGTTGGCAATGGGTTTGGTCATGTTTTTTTTTTTTAATTTATTTTATTTATTTATTA
>PVKH010034036.1:0-11924 GCA_004027955.1 Chaetophractus vellerosus
CACAATAGCGCATATACATTTTGGTTACAAAAATAAAGGAACATTCACCCATATATTTATATAGCCATAGTCTCTCATTGGAGAGATTTGCATGTACAAACTGGTTGCTTTGAGGAAAGAGAGCTAAGAGGTTGAAGATAGGATCTGTGGAAAGCTTAATTTTCATTAAATTTCCATAATGCATTAAAATGTTTTTACAATATATGTGAATTACCTGTTTAAAATAAACACATAAGCTGTTTTAAAAACAATAATAAACAGCTTTTTATAAAGTACAGAACTTCACTAGGAAATTCTGAACCTTCCTCCATCCCTTAAATCAGATCAGGAGGCAGAACTTAAAGGTGTTATTTTTTCTTCCAGAGTGAAGCCCCACAGCTTCCAGGCAAGGACAAAAGGTGCTTCAATCCGACAATGCCCTTCCTTAAGCAACTTGATGACACAAAGTGAGAGGAAAGAGTTGTCCGAATCCCTACCCATTCACTATTCCTCCTAACATTCAGACTGGGGTGAGAAGGAGCCTGATGACCAATTTTCTGCCCTCTGTTTTAAGTGACAGGGCAGCAGAAGTTTCCAGCTGTATCTGCAATCATCCTACTTGCCTGCCCACCGGAGAGTCATGGCTCGTAAGCTGTCAGCTCAGTAGTCTCCAAAGTGGAGACTCTAGGAGTAGGCAAGATAATCCATTGTGATGTGGGTAAAAGAACTTATATTCATAACCTTTATCCAAAAAAGTAAGCTTTACTTATATTTAATTACACAGTGACGTGCACTTTATAAATAGATATGCACATAGTAAAGGTGCGTCTAAGTTTATCAAAGGGCTACCAATGCAAAGTACCAGAAATGTGTTGGCTGTTATAATGGGAATTTTATATGGGGTGAAAGTTTACAGTTCTGAGGCCGTGAAATGTCCAAATCAAGGCACTATCAGAGATGCTTTCTCACCAAAGTCAGCTACTGGTAATCCCCTGGTGTCTTGCTACATGGCAAAGATGGCAGCCAATCTCTGCCAAGGTCCCTGCCTTCCCCTCCAGGATCTATTGTCTTCTGGAGATCAGCTGTGGGCAACCAGGCATAGGGCTTTTCTCTTTCTGGGTCTCCTCTCTCAGGCTCTGCTGCTCTGCTTTCTCTCTGAGCCCAGCTGTGGGCAATCAGGCATATGGCTCATCTCTTCAGCCTTGAGCTGATCTGTGGGCCCAACCTCTTGGGGGCTTCATGCCTAATTCTGGCTTCTAATGAGTCCTTTCTCACATGGCAGGGTAAAAAATGATGGCTTCCTTTCATTGTGTGTCTCTCTCTGTGTCTCCATTTATATAAAGCTCCAGTAAGAGAGCAAAGACTCAACCGAGTCATGCTTCACTGATGTAGTCCAATCAAAAGCAATCTAATCAAATGATCTAAACTGAATCTAATGCAACCAAAGGGTACCACAAACACAGGAATAGATTAGTTTAAGAACATAATCTTCTGGGATTCAGAAAAGAACTTCTAACTGTCACAGGATGTATGCTGAAAAGTTTTTGCTAATAGTGAATGTTGTTAAAACATTTTGGAGACCATGCTCTAGAACAATTATAAAGATTGCAAATGGCATAGCAACAATAACATTGGCTTTAAACTTAGATGATTATTTTACTTGGATCTAAATCCCAGTTCTGTCCCTTATTAGCTCTGTCACTTTGAATAAGTGACTTTGTCTCTCTATGCCTGAGTCTTCATCTATAAAAATGGATAATAATAGCACATATCTCAGGAGGTTGTGGAGATAAATAGGATAATGCATGTGTGATAAGCAGCTTGTAAAATGGATTACAATGGTTCCCACCTTGAGTAGATGTAGAGACTTCTAATAAGTAGAAAATAATGGGGTATCACTTCTATAATTAGTTTATGAGGGGCTGTGACTTCCTTCTTGTTGACATTCTCTCTCTGGCTGTTTTTCATACCTGTTTTAATGAAGAGGATCATGTGGCAAGGAACTGAGGGCAATCTCTGGACAACGGCCTGTGAAGAACTGAAACCCTCGGTGCTATTGCCCTTGAGGAAGTCAATGCTGTGAATAACCATGTTAGTGAGTTAATTCCCCAGTCAAGCTTTCAGATGAGACTGCAGCCTCAGCCAATACCTTGATCATGGCCTTGTGTGAGACTCTTAGAGAAGAGTTAGATAAGCTGATCCCAGATTCCTAAGGAACTGTGAGATGATAGATCCTCTTGTCTTAAGCCACTAAGTTTTGGGGTAATTTGTTACACAGCATTAGATTACTAATATACCATTCAAGTAGCTTAATGCACGGCATGTAAATTTTAGTAAATATTGGTATTAAACTTTATATTGCAAGTGTATAGCCACTCAAGTCCATGGCAGATATTACTGATTAATCACAAAATATTTTCCCTTAGTGAACCCAGTTGTAGCCTCAGTATTCTTCTTAACACTTAACTTCAGGAAGCAGTCAACTGCTTAGAGGAAACTTGCAAACACGGATCTAGTCAATACTTATTATGGTACAGATGGGAAGGTTGAGATGCATAGCTGGAGAGAAATGTCATAAACAAGGTCACATAATTAATGTAAGTCTACCCATACTCAGATTTCCAGGTTCCAGCTCAGTGTTTTAATTTCCTTCTAAATAATCTTTCTTCCTCTAAAGCCTTAAAAATAGTAGATGCTCAACACATGATGACACCTCCAAACCCAATTTCTCCTTGGGATAAGAATAAAAGGCCTGCTCCTACTCTCTATTTTCTCTACTTGGAGAGACACTGACTGCCCTCTCAGACCACCTGACTAAATGGGGGAAAGATACTCAGTGCTACTGATCTATTTCAGGACCTTCGAAGGGCTTACAGCCCCCAAACACCTCTTCACTTTTCTCATGTGTGATATTCCTTTAATTGGATACCAAGTCTTTCTTTTATGGTGAGAGATATGACTAAAAATAATTAGAACAAATCTGCGAATGTATACAAAAGTATTAATGGCTGACATCATCTGTTGTCCCAAAAATAGATTTTGCTCTAGGGAAGGGGGAGATGCAGCCTGAAAGTACTGGAAACCTTAAACAAACAGAGGGGATAAATCCCAAAAAAGGCTGGGAGCATTAAAGATTGCCTTGTCTAACTCTTCATTTTTACCATGAATTTGCATTATCTTAGAGCTGCCATTTTGAACAAATGAAGGAAAGGAGGGGAAAATGCTATGAAAAAAAAAGGAAATGTTCTAAGGGGTAAACAGTACTTTTTAAACGGAGAGAATTTCCTTCAAATCATTATAAGAAGTTTTCTTTGCCCAACACAATAATTGCATGAGCTATTGGAATAATGCACTTTTAGTTATTTATGCTCTACTTCACTATGAATGTCATTCTGTTGATTAAAGCACGGAGCTATTTTGGGGAAAAATGATCCCAAATAATTGTTATTTATACCTTTAATGTGCATACCAAATACCTGAGGTCCTTGAGAAAAATGCATATTCTGATTCAGTAGGACTGGGGTGGGGCCTGAGAGTCTGCATTTCTAAGGAGTTTCCTGCTGTTGCTGATACCAATCATCTGCAGACCTCAAGCTGAGTAGGCAAACAGCTTTCCCTCCACCTGGGGTATATCTGAAAGATTTCTGGGGTCATTGCTGCTCAAAGCCTGAGCCCATGTTGTTGTCAGTTTGTGAGGATGGAGAAAACTGTTCAGCTAGCTCTTTTTGCTGGGTGCAGAACTGCAGGTAGACATCGAGTGAGGTAGGGAGCTTGAAAACCATTCTCACTGCTCTGGGAGGGATGACAAGAATTTAAGAAACTTAGATAAAACTCCAAATGAAATCACAGGAAACATCTTTGGAAATAGAAAAGGCAAATGGATATCATTTATGGAAAGAGGAAAAAACCCTCATCTGTCTGGCATGTTTTGAAGAAAATCAAACTGGTAAAACATTATAGAACCTATCCATTTTGCAAGGGATAGAATTTAGTATAAAGGCACATCTCTCAGGACATCTCACTCTGATTTTCATAATCTCGCAGAACCTCATCTTGTTTTGAAAGGGAAGTAAAAGGTAAAAATAAATAAACCAAATGCTGGTCCTAAAAATAGGTTGTGGTCAATGTCACCAGTGGAGTGAATTACATTAAAAGTAAATTCTTGCCTGACAAGAATGATCCATTTACCACAACTTGCACCTTATTTTTACTTCCTGAGGGGGAATCATCTTTTGCCCCCAGATAGTGGGGCAACACCTAAAATTTTATGTCTTCATATTTCTATTGTTGTAGGATGGAGAATTACTAGGGGTAAGATGAGAAGATTGGGAAGAGAATAGTTTGCCTAAAAAGTTTACTCTTCCCAATCCTTTTCCTTCAAGAAAGATTTTCTATATAATTCATTCACTCCTTCATCTCTAAATTATTTATATATATATATATATATCCATATATACAGTAACATAAATATCCCAGATACTCTCTATACATTGATGAGCAAAAACAACAACAACAAAAAACAGACCTAGCTCCTACCTACAGGAAGCTTAGAATACAGAAAAAGGGCAAAGAGACATTGCTCAAGTACACCCCAAAATAAATATGATTGCCTGCAATAACAGTAATTCTCTTGTTGTGTCCTGATAGCTCAGTAGAAAAATGTGGCATAAGCAAAGTACACTGTTGGCATTTTGTCCCACTTTATTTGTCCTATTATTTAAATTCTTCCTTTTGTAGGAGTCCAAGGCCTCAAAGGCAAATACAGAGCTCCCCAAGGGGCCCTTGCTCTGGGATGCCCAAGAAGAGTATTAAAATTCCATTCTTGGTAAATTCTACCAAAATTTTAAAGAAGTAACACCAATACTTCTTGAATCTTTCCCCAAAAATGAAGAGGAGGGATCATGTCATAATTCTACCAGTACTACACTGATATGATATCAAAGTCAGACAAAGTCATTATAAGAAAACTAGAGACCAGTATTCCTTATGAACACAGACACAAAAAACTGCAGCAAAATACTAGCAGACTGAATTCATCAGCTTATTAAAAGGATTATACACTATGACCAAGTGGGATATTCCAATGATGTAAAAATAGCTAAACATATAAAAATCAATGTAATATATCAAATTAATAAAATGAAGGAAAATGATCATCTCAATTGAGGCAGAAAAAAACATTTGACAAAATCCAACATCCTTTTATAATAAAAAAACATTCAATAAACTAGGAATAGAAGGGAAATTCCTCAACATGATAAAGGCCATATATGCAAAAAACACAGTATCATACTTAATGGTGAAAGTCTGAAAACTTTTCACTAAGACCAGGAATAAGACAAGGATGCCCACTTTCTCCACTTCTATTCAACATAGTACTGGATATTTTAGCCAGAGCAATTAGACAAGAAAAAGCCATCCATATTGAAAAGGAAGAAATGAAACTATGTATTCACAGATGACATGATCTTATATATAGAAAACTGAAGAATCTCCCCAAAACTTGTGGATCTAATAAATTATTTGAGCAAAGTTACAGGAAACAAAATCAACACACAGAAACCAGTTGTACTTCTATACATTACCAAAGAACAATCCAAAAAGGAAATTAAGAAAACAATTCCATTTGTAATATGATCAAAAGGAATAAAATACGTAGAAGTATATTTAACTAAGGAGGTTCAAGACTTGTATGCTGAAAAGTACAAATCATTGCTGAAAGAAATTAAAGAAAACATAATAAATGGAAAGACATCTGTGTTCGTGAATTGGAAGATAATATTGTTAAGTTGACAGTACTACTCAAAGCAATATACATTTTCAGGGCAATCCCTATCAAAATCCCAATGGTTTAACATCAGGAGGTGTGAGTCTTTTAACCTTGTTCTTCTTTTTCATGATGTTTTAGGCTAGTCAGGACACCTGTCCCTTCCAAATAAATGTAATAATTGGCTTTCCCACTTCTACAAAGTAGGCTGTTGAAATTTTTGTAGGGATTACATCGAATCTGTAAATCAGTTTGGGTGTAATTGACATCTTAATGATATTTAGTCTTCCAATGCAAGAACAGAAAATATCCTTCTACTTATTTAGATCTTCTCTTATTTCTTTAAGCAATGCTTTGTTGTGTTCTGTGTATAAGTCCTTTGCATCCTTGGTTAAAATATATTCTTAGGTATTTGATTCTTCTAGCTGCTATTGTAAATGGAAATTTTTTTCTTGATTTCCTCCTCAGATTGCTCATTACTATTGTAGAGAAACACTACTGATTTGTGCATGTTGAGTTTATATCCTGCTAATTTGATGAATTCATTTATTAGCTCTAGTATTTTGTTGTCAAATTTTTGGAACTTTCTAAATATAAGATCATGTCATCTGCAAAGAGTGAAAGTTTTACTTCTTTATTTCCAGTTTGGATGCCCTTTATTTCTTTTTCTTGCCAGATTGCTTTAGCTAGAACTTCTAGCACAATATTAAACAACAATGGTGGCAGTGGGCATCCTTTTCTTGTTCCAGATCTTAGAGGGAAAGCTTTCAGTCTTTCACCATTGTACAATGTTAGTTGTGGGTTTTTCATATGTGCCCTTTATCATGTTGAGGGAATTTCCTTCTACTCCAATCTTTCAAAGTATTTTATCAAGAAAGGATGCCAGATTTTGTCAAAAGCCTTTTCTGCATCAATCAAGATGATCGTGTGATTTTCCTCCTTTGATTTGTTAATGTGATGTATTACATTAATTGATTTTCTTGTGTTTTTTTTAAATTTTTTTTTTAGATTTATTTATTTTATTACATATCTCCCCTCCCCCCCGCTGCGGCGACGCGCCAAGACTGGTCACTGTGCAGGCGCGGCTTTCCCCGCTTGTGGGCGGCTTCTGCTTCCATTCACGGCCGGCTTTCAGTTCATGGGTGGCTGGCTGCGCTCCATTTGCAGGCGACCTGCCCTGCCCGTGGCGGCTTTTGCCCTGTCCGTGGCAGCTTTTTGCCCTGCCCACAGCGGCTCTGGCCCACCCATGGCAGCTTGCCATTCTCAAGGTGGTCTGCCCGCTAGGAGAGGTCCCTGGGAACTGAACCCGGGGCCTCCCATGTGGTATGCCGGTGCCCTATCCACTGGGCTATCCAGCTGGCCCCGATTTTCTTGTGTTGAAACACTTTTGCATATCTTCCTGATGTTAAAGCACATTACAAAGCCACAGTGATCAAAAGAGCATGGTATGGCATACAAGTACATATATTGATCAAGGGGATCAAATTGGGAGTTCAGAAATACAGCCTAACATCTATGGTCAATTGATCTTTGACAAGGCTACCAAATCCTGTCAACTGGGACAGAACAGTCTCTTTAACAAATGGTGCTGGGAGAACTGGATATCCATAGGTAAAATAATGAAAGAGGATCCCCATCCCATACCACATACAAAAAAATTAACTCAAAATGGATCAAAGATCTAAATAAGAGCTAGGACCACAAATCTCCTAGAAGAAAATGTAGGGGAGCATCTTTAAGATCTTGTGGTAGGCAGTAGTTTCTTAAACTTTGCACCCAAAGTACTAGCAATGAAAGAAAAAAAAAGATAAACAGGACCTCCTCAATATTTAATACATTTGTGATTCAAAGGACTTTGCCAAGAAAGTTAAAAGGCAGCTCACTCAATGGAAGAAAATATTTGGAAACTACATATCTGATATGGGTTTAATATCCAGAATATATAAAGAAAACCTAAAACTCAACAATAAAATGTCAAACTATCCAATCAAATAATGGGTAAAAGACATGAATAGACACTTTTCCAAAGAGGAAATACAAATGGCTAAAAAGCACATGAAAAGATGCCCAATATCACTGGCTTTTAGAGAAATGCCAATCAAAACTGCAATGAGATAGCATTTCACACTTACTAGATGGGCCATTACTAAAAAAAATAGAAAACTATGAATGTTGGATAGATGTGGAGAAAAGGGGTCACTTTTTCACTCCTGGTGGGAATGTAGAATGGTACAACTGCTGTGGAAGACAGTTTGGCAGTTCCTCAGGAAGCTAAGTATAAAACTGCCATATAATCCAGCAATCTCACTACTAGGAATATTCTCTGAAGAACTGAAAGCAAGGACACTAATGTTCATAGCAGCATTATTCACAATTGCCAAAAAATGGAAACAACCCAAGTATCCATCAACCAATGAATGGATAAACAGAATACATATGATGGAATATTAATAAGCTGTAAAAAGGAATGAAGTCCGGATGCATGCAACAACATGGAGGAACCTTGAGGACATTATGTTGAGTGAAATAAGTCAGATATAAAAGGACAGATATTGTATGGTCTTGCTAATATGAACTAATAATAATGAGTAAATTCATGGAGTTAAAATCTATAGTATAGGTTACCAGGAGATAGAATGAGGGTAGATAAGGGGGAGTTGAGGCTTAATGTGTGCCGAATTTTTAACAAGGTTTGGAAGATTTGGAAATGGATAGGGGTGATGGCACATTATTGTGAGTGTAATTAACAGTGCTTATATATGGGTGTGATTGTGGTTGAAAGGGGAAGTTTAAGTTGCTATATGTCAATGGAAGAAAAGCATAAATGTGGGGCTGTATAACATAATGAATCCTGCTGAAGATGATGAATGTGGTTATTAATACAAATATAATAATGTGCTTTCATGAACTATAACAAATGTATGTCACTATTACAAGGTGTTAATAATAGAGTGATATATGGGAAAATATAACTAATGCAAATTTTTGACTATGGTTATTGTAATATTTTTTTCCTTAATTGTAAAAAAAGGTACTATAACAATGTGAAGGATTATTAATAGGAGGAATAAGGAGTAGGGGATTTTTCTTTTTGGAATAATGAAAATTTCCTAAAATTGATTGTGGTGATGAATGCACAACTCTGTAATTATACTGAGAGCCATTGATTATACACTTTGGATGGATTGCATGGTGTATGAGTAAAACTGTTTTAAAAAATCCCAATGATGATGTTTGCAGAAATAGAAAAACCCATCCTAAAATTCATATGGAATTTCAAAGTTCCCAGAATAGCCAAAACAACTTGAAAAGGAAGAACAAAGTTGGAGTACTCACACATCCTTATTTTAAAAATGTCTTCTGAAGTTACAGTAAACAAAACAGTGTGATACTGGCATAAGGATAGACATATAGATGAATGGAATAGAATTGAGAGTTCAGAAATAAACCTTCAACTGATTTTTGACCAGGATGCCTAGACCACTCAGTGGGAAAAGAACAGTTCTTTTAGCAAATAGTGCTGGGAAACTGGATTTCCACAAGCAACAGAATGAAGTGGGGTATTTACCTTATACAATATACAAAAATCAACTCATAACAATAGAGTAAATACCTAAATATAAAAGCTAAAACTATAAAATTTTTAGAAGAAAACATAGGGGCAAATTTTCATGACCTTGGATTTGTCAATAATTTCTTAACAACACCTAAAGCATAGTTAACAAAAATAGATAAATTGGATTTTGATAAAATTAAAAATCTTTTTGTATCTCAGGACACTATTCAAAAGAGTGAAAAATGACTCAAAGAATGGAAGAAAATATTTGTAAATCATATATCTGATAAGGATCTAGCATCCAAAATATAAAGAACTCTTATGGCTCAACAACAAAAAGTTAACCCAATTAAATAATGGGAATTCATCACTTCAATCATTATTAGAGCATTTTCAACTATGTGATTATACCAATAGTTGATTGTACACTTTTGATGAATTGTATGCTTTATTAATATGTACCAATAAAATTGATTTATTTAAAAAATGAGCAAAAGAATTGAAAAGACATTTCTCTACAGGAGACATACCAATGACCAACAAACACATGAGCATGTGAAAAGATGCTCAACATCATTAATCATTGGGGAAATGCAAATCAAAACCACAATGAGAACCACTTCACACCTATTAGGATGGCTATAATTATAAAAATGAAAAAGCAGAAAATAACAAGTGTTGATTATATGGAGAAATTGTAACCCTAATACATCATTGGTAGGAATGTAAAAGTGCAGCTATTGTGGAAAGCAAGTTGGCTGTTCCTCAAGAATGTAAACAAAGAACTTTCATAGAATTGAGCAATTCTACTCCTACGTGTATACCCAAAATAATTGAAAGCTGGGGCTCAAACAGATACTTATATTAAATGAATGTTCACGGCAGCATTTTTTACAATAACCAGAAGGTGGAAACAACCTAAGTGTCCATCAACAGGTGGATGAACAGAATGTGGTATATACATACCATGGAATACTATTCAGCTGTGAAAAAGGATGAAGTTCTGATGCATGCTACCACATGGAGGAACCTTGAAAACATCGTGCTAACTAAAATACGCCAGATACAAAAGGACAAATATTGTTTGATTACACTTACATGAAATATCTAAAATAGTCAAATTTATAGAGATAGCAAGTAGATTAGAGGTTACCAGGGGCTACGGGGTGGGGACAATGGGAAGTTATTGCTTAATGGGTAGAGATCTTTTGTTTAGGGTGATAAAAATTTTTGGAAATAGTGGTGACTGTTACATAACATTATGAATGCAATTAACACCACTAAATTTTACACTTAATGGTTCAAATGGCAAATTTTAAATTATATATATATTTTATGACAGTTAAAAATACAAATGGAGGCATCTTGAGGAAATGTTATCTTCCTTTGACTGCAGAACGCAATTGCCTATACTTGAATGGTGGTAGTCAATGCATGGAGTAATTAATTTGAGAGTCATTTTAGTAGAATCAACTCCTACTGGTAACTTCCACACATTAACTTGATTTCTTTAGCTCGAAAAGCTTTTAACTTTTACTTTTCCTGATGATTTCTATTCACACAGGTGGAAGTTTTTATTAAGCACTTCAGTATCTATGAAGTTGGGCACATCTGTGTGAAGATCCCAGACAAATCAGAAAGTCAAATTAGCAATGCATATTTAATACTGCTTTGTAATTTTTTTTTTGAAATTTGGCAGCTATGTTTACTCTTTGAGGGGGAGTTTATAATTATGCAAATTGGAGAGTCTGCATATTGTATAATGATAATGCCTTGGGTTTTGTATCCAGAGTCAAAAATATTTCTAAGTATTTCTTTAATTTTACCCATGATTTGAGAGAGGTTAACAAAGGCTGGGTGCCTGCTTTATCTGCAGTGATGGAATACATGGTATCTTGGGATCTGGGTACCTGCACAAGCTTTCATTTTAGAGGAAGCACTGCAGAGATTTAAATAGGATCACCTTGTAGCAGATACCATTGATTGCCTTCCAAATAAGAATTCATCCTTTTTTCCTCCTTTCTTCAGATATCTACTTTCCTCAGTGCCACCACTGCTTGTGCGGATGTTGGTCTAAGCCAATCATTGTGGTCCTATCTTCTTTGGGAAGGATTGATTTAGGCAAGGCTATGTGACAGAGTTCTGGCCAATGCGAGTGGAAGTCTGCTGGGGGCACTCTAGAAGGACTATCCTTGATGGTAAAAAGAGGCACATGGAAAGAAACAACCTACTGAAGATGTCAGAACCCACATCTTGGTAACATAATTGAACTACTCCAGTAATCAATTGTACCTGTCCTACCTCAGGACTTCTTGTTAGAGAGCTAATAACTTTTTTCTTATTATGTAAGCTACCTTGAATCTGCATTTTCTTTTACTTGTAGCCAAGAAAATATCTTAAGTGACTTGCATCTTGACAGTCTCTATGTTGCTCTGGGGAATATAGAATGGAGAAAACTTAAGATATAGACTTGGAATCTGATTTACCATAAGGCCAGTTGATATTTGCCTAAATGGTTTGGATGAAAGAATGGTAGTTTCATAAAGCTCATCTTGGCACAGAAAGGGGTCCATATCCTATAATCAATGAATATTAGGAAAAACTACTCACTATTCACATCGT
>PVKH010034037.1:0-11919 GCA_004027955.1 Chaetophractus vellerosus
AATATTGTCCATTTTATATCTCTGACAATATGATCGATTTAGTTGGTGGTACATTGTTACTTTAGTTTTTTGAATTACAATGATGGTGTATACTTATTTATAGAGCCATACCAATTATATTTATTTATTCATAAAGCAATTGTTAATTTTTAATTAATGTGAAATACCATGCTAATTTCCATTGTCCACTGGAATCATAATCTTTTAATAATAATTTGTGATAGCTCTTAATTTATAAATATGTGCCATGCCTGCTGCCAAAATGCTTTTTGTTCTAGTTTGATATCTTTTAAAGATTTATAGTGATTTTTTTCCTACAGAACCTATTCTGATTTTAATTTTTTATGTGTGGCTATCAACCTTTTTCTTCAAATGACTCTTTTTATAAGGTAAAAAGAGGGTGTTTCCCACAGAGTATCTTTTAAGGAGTGGATTTTCTTTTATATGAGAAAATTCTTATTTAGCCAAGGGACAAAGAAAAAGTGAGAGAAATTGTGTCACATAATATGTTACAGGTTGTTTCATGCAGATGATATTAGCCAGGGGAAAAGTATGAGTTACAGGAAAAATAGCCATGGGTCTATTTATAAGAAAAATCTAATATTAAATAATAAATTTCTGGCTTTTGCAATGAAAAGTCCCTTCTTCTCTTAATTCTTTAGTTAAATATACTATACACAAATGTCTTTTGTACTTTTTGAGGTACAGAACAAGTGTTGGTGCTGAGAAAAAGAGTTATGGAAGAGAATAAAAAATGAGAAGCATACCAAATATTACAAGAAGAATTAACACCAATCCTGCTCAAACTCTTCCAAAAGAAATTGAGGAGAAAGGAATACTCTCTAATTCATTATATGAGGCCAATATCACCCTCAAACCAAAGACAGTTAAAGATATCACTAGAAAATTGCAGACCAATACTTCTTATGGATATATGGATGCAAAAATCCTCAACAAAATACTGGTAAATTGAACCTAACAACACATTAAAAGAATTATACACCATAATCAAGTGGGATTTAAACCTGATATGCAAGGATGACTCAACATAAGAAAATCAGTTAATGTAATACACTACATTAGCAGAATGAAAGGAAAAAACATATAGGATCCTCTCAATTGATGCAGAAAAGGCATTTCACAAAATCCAGCATCACTTCTCGATAAAAAACACTTGGAAAACTAGGAATAGAAGTAAACTTCCTCAACATTATAAAGGGCATATACAAAAAACCCAAAGCTAATATCATACTTAATAGTGAAAAACTGAAAACATTCCCTCTAAGATCAGTAATAAGACAAGGAAGACTACTGTAACCACTATAATTCAACATTGACTTGAACATACTAGAAGATCTAACCAGAGCAATTAGGCAAGAAAAAGAAATAAAAGGCATATAAATTGGAAAGGAAGAAGTAAACTCCTTTTTTCAGACGGCATGATTCTATACACAGAAAAATCCTGAAAAATTCATACCAAAGCTCCCAGGGCTAATAAATGAATTCAGCAAAGCGGTTGGGTGCAAATAAACATCTAAAACTCAGTGGTGATCCTATACATTAGCAATGAACAATTGTTATAAGAAATCAAGAAAAACATTCCATTTACAATAAAAGAGAATCAAATACCTAGGAATAAATCTAACCAAGAATGTAAAGGACTTGTATGCAGAAAACTATGAAACCTTGCTAAAATAAGTCAAAGATAGTCTACATAAATGTATGGCCATTCTGGGTTCATGGTTTGGATGACTAAATATTGTTAAGATGCCACTTCTACCCAAAGTGATTTACAGATTCAACCAAATTCCAGTAAAAATTTCAACATTTTCTTTGCAGAAATGGAAAAGTCAATCATCAAATTTATATGGGAGGATAAGAGGTCCTGAACAGCCAAAGCCATCTTGAAAAAGAGCAAAATTGGAGGACTCACATCTCCCAATCTTAAAACTTATTCCAAAGCCACAGTAACCAAAACAACATGGCATCAGCACAAGTACAGACTTCATTCTCAACTAATAAAATTGAGTTGAGAATTTGGAAATCTTTTTTCACATTTATGACCAACCAATTCTTGATAAGGGGGAAAAGACCACTTAAATGGAAAGAATAGTCTCTTCAACAAATGGTGTTGGGAAAACTAGATCTCCAATTGCAAAGAATGAAGGTGGACCCCTATCTAACACCATATAAAAAATCATCTCAAGCCTTGTGTTTGACAATGGTTTCTTAGAACCAACGCACCAACAACAAAAGAAAAACAGAAATGGGATTTCATTAAAATGAAAAACGTTTGCACTTCAAAGGACATTATCATGAAATAAAATGACAACTTGTACAACAGGAGAAGATTTTGAGAAACCACATATCTGATAAGGGTTTAATATCCAGAATATATAAAGAAATTCTTCAACTCAACAACAAAAAGGCAAACAACCCAATTAAAATATGGCCAAAAGTCTTAAATAGATATTTCCCCAAATGAGATATATAAATGGCATAAAAGCACATGAAAAGTTGTTTGGACATCATTAGCCATTAGGACTATACAAATCAAAACCACAATGGGATTCTATTTCATACCCACTACAATGGCTACTATTTTTTAAAAAAGCAAATGGAAAATTACAAATGTTGGAGAGGTTGTGGAGAAATAAGAACACTCATTCATTGCTGGTGGGAATGTAAAATGGAGCAGCCACTGTGGAAGACAGTTTGGCAGTTTGTGGAAAGTTAGAATTACCATATGACCTGGTAATCCCACTTCTAGTTATATACCCAAAAGAATTGAAAGCAGGGACTCGAACAGATATTTAAATATATATGTTTATACAGGTTCTGGGATATAGGTAACCAGAGGATGGGGTGGAGGATAAGGAATAAGGAGTTAAGTCTTAAAATGTACAGTCTTTATTAAGAATATGGAAAAGTTTTGGTAATGGATGGTGGGGATGGTAGCATAACATTATGAACATAATCAAAAACACTGAACTATATATTTGGATGTATAAATGGTTAAAAGGGGAAATTTTAGGTTGTATACATGTTACTAGAATAAAATTTAAAAAGAAAAAATCTATGGAACTGCACAATACAAACAGTGAAAGTTAAGGTAAACCATGGTATAGTCAATCATAGAATAATTATAAAAATGTGCTTTCATTAATTGTAGCACATGTACCACACCAATTCAAGGTGTTAGAGAGAGAGAGAGAGAGAGAGAGAGAGAGAGGAAGAGGGAGAGAGATTCAGAGAGGAGCAGACTCAGAGGCATTTGTGATCATAAGAGCTTAATCTATGCACCTGGGGTTACATCAGCACTGAGGGAGAGGAGTCCCAGTGGGATGCTGAAGAGTGACTTCAATCAGATTTATTTAAATTTCATACAGGAGACTTCAGTTTACACCTGAGTTATACTTAAAAGAGTTTTGGCCACTGAAGGTGTATTTTTTCTTGTACTTTGATGGTTTTACTATTTTAAATAACCCAATTTACTCTGTTTTAAAGTGTTAGATATACCTTGGTCAAGGGCCAGCTAGTTCCAAAAATTCTCTTGAGCCAATGGAATCCCTTATTTGCAACTTGAAGACTTGACTTGAATTAATTAACTACTGAAAATCTGTGCATTTCAAGATTTATTTCTTCTTTTTTCCCATTAACCTTTATATTGTAAAGAGTTATCTTACCCCTCAGGCAGCCTAGTCTCACCTTTCTGTACCTCATATATGTAGCTTTTGCCATCGGAACATGGGGGAAAAAAAGAGTGGGAAGGATAAAATCACAGGAAAACTTGAAATTATCACAACTTGTCACCAATATTAAAACATTAAAATAAAAAAAAAATGAACATAACATACTTGGAAATGCCACTTGTTTACAAAGTAAAAAAAATCAAGTATATTACCAATTTATCCACTTCTAGAGTGATAAACTGCTTGAAATGTGCAAAACAAGTACATTTTTTACTTTTTCTCATGGTTTCAGCCTGAGTAGCTAGCCATTTTCTTCAGCAACATGTTGGCTTTTTCTTCATGTTGTTTAGGACAGACTAGTTGGAAGTACATCCTGCACATCCTGAATCATTTATCTCCAATTCTTCCTTCATCTGGATACCCAGGCTCTCCTGCCTCCATTGCCTTTGCCACTTGATTCCAAAACACAGAAGAAAGCATTTCCCCCATGTTGGTTGCACTGGCATTGGTAATGTGGGAGACTGACTCAGCTACCCCACCTGCTTTGGGGCCTTCTCCAGTTCAATAGGTACTTCCTCATAATTTTCTTCCACCTTGAGAACAAGAGAAAAACGAATGCACTTCATGTGTACCTGTACAATGTGGGTACCCAACACCCAAAACAGGAGGAGAAATAAAATAAGCACCTTTTTATGGTTCAGCTGGGCCAGGTCCAAGGAGATGTCTAAAAGCTTTTGTCTGCAGAAAAATGAACTCTCAGAGCTGATAACGGATGTCAAGTTATAATAATAAGTAAAGTTCTTTAAAACCAAACTGCAAACACCATAAAACCATAAAATCGTATGGTTTTCAACTTCCCTGTTTAGTGGCTTTGTTATAGGTGTTCATTACAGCAGAAATCCATGTCAGCAGAAGATAATAAGAATATTCTAGGCTTGTCATGTGCTTATATACGACATCCGGAATGAAAGTTGCACAAATGTTTTTTCTTTTTTATTGTGGTAAAATATTCATAACATAAAAATAATTTTAACTATTTTTGAGTGCACGGTTTTGTGACATTAAATACATTGAAAATGTTGTATAACTTTCCCCACTATCTATTTCCAGTACATTTCTATCATCCCAAATAGAAACCTGTACCCTTTAAGCAAAACCTTTCCATTCTCCCTTCCACCAGCCCCTAGTAACCACTATTTTGCTTTCTGTCTCTAAGAATTTGCTTATTCTAAGTATATCATATAAGAGAAATTACACATTATGTGTGCCTTTGTATAACATTTATTTCACTCAACCATAAATGATTTTTCATTCACTCAGAATAATTTATCAGGTAATTTTGGGAAAATTAAAAAAGTGAAGGTTTTAAAAATATACTTGATTTGGCTCATTTTTCTTCATTGCCTACTAGCTGCATTTGGAGAGAATTTTCATTTCTTTTCATTTCGTGTTTTCTACATTCTGGGGATACTTTCCTGACCCCTAATTCCTAACTTCTTGTTAAAGGGTTATTTTTACTAGAGACGCATGGCAAGACAATGTTGTATTGCAGAACGAAATTTGTTCCTTAATAAAGGATCTCTGTATGGAAAGATTAAGCCAAAACTAGAATGTAAAACCTAAACCCCATTTATGAGCTAGGGCTATAATGTTACAAATATCATCATGATTTGTTTTAATCCAGTTAAAAGGTTATGGGAGAGAAATCATAAAATAGACAATTTAGTTATCATTTCATGTTCAAAATGGCAATAAAGATTAGAAAACTATCTTACTACTTGAGTTTGCATTTACTATAACTCAAAATCTTGTGTAGAATAAAATGAGAAGTAGCAAAGACTCTATTGGGTACCTAATTATATTAGTTCATAGTATATATGAAATCTCATTTCCTCCAAGGGCTCAAGAAATGCCTCCATTCATGTATAAGGACAAGTTTTATTTTAAGCATGACTATTGATGCCGATGTCAAATCCGCCTACTGAAAAGAAAGTGTTTATTGATTCAACCTTTCCATAGCCCTCTTCTAAAGTAAACATGTCTGAGATAACCAAGCAAAACATCAAATTTCACTCAACTACCATGTGGCCCTCTTTGCTTAAAGAACTTGGCATGGGCCACTACTCTAGCCAAGGTCCCAATACTACAGAGGATCTGACTTCTGTATAGTATAATAATCTCCTCCACCAAACTTTTTCTCTCCTGTCACCATGGAAACTTTATTTAATGACCCTTATACCCCCTTGTCTTCAATTTAGCACTGTCCTCATTCAAATACCATTGAAGTATGTCTCATTATCATCTCATTATTAGCTGTTATAAGTATCTTCCTTTAGGAGGTAAGGGAGTAAGTTTGCACAGTTTTACCATCTTTGGGAATTTTCATATTGTTCACAAGGATGAAAACTTGCATCAACAATGCTTTATAGATCTGATCCAAAACAAGAATTTTATACATACAATGCTAGCTCTCCAACACCACACTATCTCAAACTTTGCTGGACCTCATATTTTATTCCACCTGGAGAAATGAATGAAATATCCTATCCATCATTATTGAGGCAGGAAATTGTTGAAGACAATTCTCGGAAGCAGAGAAACTTAAAGGCAGTATCATGTTGATTATATATAAAAATAGAAATAGACAAAAAATGGATGATTTGTTTTTGATACATATATATTTTGTTAAATAGTCATGATTTTTTTTTCTTACAGTGATTTCCTTTGCTCCCTAAAGCAAACTCTAGAACACAGCAGAAAGATCATATCATCTTTATTGAAGAGGATGGTTTTATTATATTTTCTACAACAGTAGAAACATGTATTCAATTAATCTAAGAGCTATCTAAAATTACAAAGATATAAATTGGAAGAATCTTAGGGCTCAGTCCTCTTGTATATCATTTTAGATTGAACTTTTTTTGTTTTGGTTCAAAGTCCATTTATTACAATTTGCTTCTTATGATTATATCACAATAAATCCTCTGAGGGAGGTTTAAGAAACCTGAATCAACAATACATCTTTTCACTTGGCCTATATAGAATATCTGGGTATAAAATCATAGGTTGACAATAGAATGATGTAATATTGCAACCAAATTTAATTTTTTCCTTTTCTTCTGTCAGTTGTATCCAAGCACATCAGCAGCCTGTGGTTGAACAGCTGTGCCTGTGGCCTGCCTGCTTTTCATGTAGAATAATTGATAAACAAGCTCAGACTTGAAGTCCACTGAAAGAAATACAGTTTATTGTTTGGAGACAATCATCAGATCTCTAGTTTAGGGGGAGAGAAGATAATGTATTATTATTTTTTCTTATTAAGGTAGTTTCTTTTTCGAGTCTGATCTTAGTGAATTTAGAGAAGTTAAGACCAGTGGCCTAAAAGTAGTAAGAAGATATAAATGGTATCAGTATTCTATAAACATCTCAGGGGTCTTTTTTAAGGGAAGGTAAAAGGTCTGATCAACATATTCAGGCTCCTGAGATATAATGACCATATTATTCAATTTTACTTCCCCACGTAACACTCCATTCCAGGAGTTTTCTCCCAAAGGCCCACATCACTAGAAAGTAAATCATGGTATTTTGGAACCCCTCTCCCACAACACCCCCATTTCATTGCAAAGTTGAGTAAACCAAGCTTGTACATTCAACCCAAGATGATTCAAACAGAGTCTATCCAAATCATTTGAAATCTGGAAGACTTGGAGTTGACATAGCATGGTAGTTAAGAAGATTCATTCTGAAATCTGTCTACTTAGGTTAAAATTCAGACTCTATCTTTAGTTATGTGACCTCAGTCAAGTTATTCAACTTTCCTGTCTCAATGTGTTCATCTGAAAATGCATGATAATAAGACCTATGGGCTATTGCTGGGATTAAATAAAGGAATACTTTTAAAGTGTTTTAAAAGGCAGTGGAATATACTAAAACCATTAGCTATTGCTATTAGAGTTGAGTTATTTTGGCTTGTGTGCTGTGAAGATGTAAAAGGTCTAGAGTATTACCTGCTCCCATGTGAAGAGAGAGACAAAGACAGAGAGACAGAGAGATAGAGATGAGGAAGAGAGACAGACAGAGACAGAGAATCAGAAAGATAGAAAGAGATCTGATCACAGAGACAGAAAGACTTAAATAGACATGCAGAAAGAGGTGAAGAGAAGAGACTATCAGTCAGGTTCTAAGAAGGAAACAGGTGCCACATTCAAATGCTGATAATTTGATGAAGGTTTAATTAACAGGGTTTGATAACACTCCTGGCCTAAGGGATTTGGGCAGAGGAGCAGAACCTGAAATGAGAGGTATATGTAACTCCTCATAAGGAGAGGGCTGTCTACAAAGCACAAATTACCTTTGATTGAGAGATAAACTTAACTGAGGCAAATCTACATAAGGGCTGACAGGGTATCAAATACCTGAACCTCACTCTCCTCCTACCCTCCAATCTTCTACCAGGACTCCCCATTAGCTGAATCCAGTCAGAACCCATAAGGTAAAAGAGTCCTGTGATGGCATCCATATAGACCATCCTCCAGGGGCAGAAAGCCAGGAAAAGAAGGATGGGAGAAGATTAGCTTGGACAAACATAAGATATCCAGCATGGAGACCATCTGGTTGCAAAGCAGGAATCTCCACTATGTCTTACAGTTCTGATACTTCCTATCTTTGCATTATATGTAACACCCTTGCAATTCTCCAACACATTTCCCTTTTTAGCTTAAGCTAAAGTGAATGCTTTTCACTTACCTTAAACAAGAAAGTTCTGGTGACTACAAAATATGAAGAAAAAACCTCAGGCTGTAAAGTCAGAGGAGAAGGAGTATCCACATTTTCTTATTCAGCAATGATTCTTTACGATGAAGCAATGCCAGGATCATATTTTAAAATTTTCTTTTCCTATTGAACCATTATAATGGTTATTCTTTGGGCTCTGTGTGTGTGTGTATGCATGTGCACATGTATATATACATATTTACTAATAGTATAAAGTCTACTTCTCTTTTAGTATTGTTATATTCAAACATTGCAATGCAATGAGTGATCATTTAATTTGTCTATAATCCACTGACCCATGATTGATATGGTTTAAGGGGAATATTGTATAGTTTTTGTATAATAAACTCTTTGGTTTGGAATATAAAAGGTACACATGAGTTATGTGCCACTTTAATCCCTGAATCTCACCATTTTAGTCATTATGTAAAGACCATCTCAGATTCTGTTATCCAGGATTACAATATATTACTGTCACAAACTTAATATTGAGTTCAGAAGAATATTTGGACTTCCCAGATGCTAGCCCTTAGTAGTGGGAAGGAGCATTATCGGGATGCAAGATATGGAAAAGAGTAAGCTCTAAAACTGAATTAAAAGTGAATTAAAACTCAAGAAAGCTGTGAAAATAAATGAAAGTTTGTCAACCTAGGCATGTGTAAATACAGAAGATGGGGAATTGGAGAGAGAGATACTCGCTCTTAGAGATAAAGGAAACATCGGTAAGAGTAAGTTTCAACCTATGATGAAACGGCATTTCTAGAAAAGCAGACTTTAAACTGAGAATGAAGGAAAAATCAGAGTTAGAATGATAATTGAAATATATATATATATCTGTTTGGGCTAATTGATGCCAGGCTTGAACTTGGTTACAAGTCATTTTAGTTTGCAAAGCCCATTACCAGCCTGTAGCTGGCCCATGTGGGAAAGAGTTGTAAAAGATCCTCTCAATGTTAGTTCACAGCTCCCTTATGGGACTATCCAGATCCAACATGTGCAAGAATTGACATTAACTCAGTGTTATGACTTTAGCAACTCTTTCAATGTTCTAAATTAGACCAAGGTTTAATGGAGGATTGCTGTGGGCTTCTGCTTATAAATATGGTAATTCAACAGCTACCTGGCTCTGCATGTCCGTGCTCTCCTTTTAGGGGTTAACCCTGAGAACAATCCCATCTTCTTCATTTCCAGATTCTTGAGAGTTCTCATTGTACCTAGCAATCACTAACAATAATTTCAAATTCTGATGCAAAGGTTTCCAAACAGCAATGTCCTCATAACCTAAAGTCTCCAATTTTCTATTTAATCATGGTCACAAATTCAGAATACATAGTGGTGTCTCCTTAGATGAGCTAAACCAAAATGTAAACCTACATCAGAAAGTTTTCAAAGGAAATATCTCCTGCCATTGAATACATGCTACTGAAACATGCAGAGGGATATATTATGTTTTCTATACATAAACATTTTCAAATAAAGAATTCTATAAGTTCTCCTGGGTGGAAGCAGTAGTATACTCAATGTTTTAAGAGGTGCCAAAAGAGGATTGGGAGAAATCATCATTTTTGCCTTGTTCTAGAATAGCGTAGACTAGCATATGATCATTAAGCTTTTGCAATACAAGTTTCACAATCCTAAGAAGATCAGTTTTGGAATAACCATTTATCCAAATTACCTAAAAGTAAGCCAGAATAACTATGGTTGAAGCACCCGATTTTTATTTAATGTTTCTAGAAAAGCTGGAGAAGACCAGGCCAGTAGTATATAAGAAGTTTACAGTCCTGGCAGCTCAGGTCTCTCCATGTTTGCTACTACCTAAAAGGTACTTTTAGGTCTTACTTTCCAACTTTGGACACATCCCTGAATCCTCTCCAGACTTCCTTCATCTTTGTCCAGTTTATGAGCCCAGAAATGAACAACACAGCACACCTACTATGCTAAAGGGCTAAGCACTAAACATTACAGAAGGTGGATTTTATAACTTGTTCCTACTCTGTTATCTAGAAGCTCATCTACACTTCATAACACACACACACACACAGGGTTATGTTCATATGCATTCACAGAAACACACACACACACACACACACACAATGCCTTATTTTTCACATTGGAACTTTCTTGGGTGAGAACCATTACTTGACTAATTATACTCCATGTCCCAATCCCCGCAACAAAAGTTTCCAAAGAAAACAGTTGAAATCTCACCATGGCCAGTGTCTGGATGGAGCTGTCTTGAGAACCGTGGAATAAACAGCTCCCTCTGTGGGGGGGAAAGAAAGTGATTATGTCGTAGGCAAGGCCTTTAAATTGAGGGAGAATTAACTCAGCTTATAATAAATCACTGTTGACATCCTCACCAAAGACTTCATGCTCTCCCAAGCCAGGGGGAATTTTTAGCTTGCCAAGAAGGAAACTCCACAAATGCTGGCTATTATTTGCATGTGCAACCTTCATAGGAGAGATTCTCAAGAGTTTTCCCCATGCGGTCTGAATGAACTCCACAGAGAATAGCTACCCTACTAAAATAAACAAAGATTGATTAATAACTTATTATCATATTTTACAATTGGGACTTTGGAAAATGTGTAACAGCCAGAGGCCCTGTCTTCACCCCACTATTTTTTAGCTTATAAAAAGTTTTTGAGGTTTTTCATTCAAAAAATAAAGTAAAAAATCTAACGAAGCCAAAAAAGTGGGTGAAGAATCCTTCCTTCAATAGTTTTAAGGAAAGAAAGTATTTTTCTTTGTACTCCCCAAGTAAGAATTTCTGTTCTACCAACTTTTATGAAATTTTACAAACTTTAGATTTTATCACTTGTGGTCTTATGCATTGTCACATTTGCTCCTCACAAAGTTTCTGAAGAAACAAATGCAGGTTCTATGATATCTATTTTCAGGTAAAGGAATGTTTAGTCTGAGAGGTGAAGTGGCTGAAGGTCACCTGGTAAGAAGAGACAGAATCAATTCTTAACCTGAGCTGCAGTCCAGACCCCTCTATATCTTGTAGAAATATTACACAAACATGATGTGATTCTTAGTTGATAGAGTCAAGTTTTCTATTATTTAAATTTTTAGGACACATTATAAAATGTCTCAGTATGCTACTCAGCCTCTGCCAGAGTATTTTTTTCTCCCACCTTTGTCATTACCAACATTGGTACCAGCCATACAAAGTGATTCAGTGAAAATTGTATTCACAAGGATGAGTCTTTGCCTTCCCCAAAGAGTGTGAGCCCATCTCTGGATGCAGATGCCCACACGTTTCAGTAAGGCGGATTCTTGTGTGCTGAGTAGCCTTTGCTTGCCCCTCCAGATCAGTTCTCCATCTGGACCCCTACCCTGTGGCCTGAGAAGCTGACCGATAAGAACCACAACAATGGGCCCCTTGATCTCTGTTTTCCAGTTGGATTCAACTGCTAGGAGACCCTTGTAAGAAATCAGAAGAAAGAAA
>PVKH010034038.1:0-11926 GCA_004027955.1 Chaetophractus vellerosus
CAACAACAACAAACAAACATTATTCTTGTGGGGATGTGTTGGTGCTGATGTGATATATTTCTTAAATAATACACATTATAATGTGGACTTAGTATGATTTTTATTTTGGTGTAGCATGTTCTGAGTGCAGTGGATAACTGGCTGCAGAAATGTTAGTAAGGATGGCAGAGATGGTCTTTATGATGCCCTGGGAAAACTGGAATTTCTAAAAGTTTGCTGAAAATGACCATTTGAACAGATGTTGAACTGTGTTAGGTTATTGGGTATTGAAATTATGGGAAAGTTGTAAAAGGTAATTTTGAATAATCCTAAAATTTAATTTAAAGACATGCTGATGTTGAGCATCATGAAACTATCTGTTGCTATGCTACTTCTGAAAAGGGGTCCGTGGTTTTCACCTGCCTGGAAAAGGGGTCCATGGAACAAAAAAGGTTAAGAACCCCTGGTCTAGATAGATTTTCAACAAAGGAGCTATGACAATTTGAAGTTTTTTTAATGAATCTCAAAAAGAAAAAGATTATGTTTTTGAACTAATTCATTTCTTTGGGTATGGGGACCCTTTAAATTGGACTATGTTCATGAGGTGTGACTCAGGTTGGATCTCCTCCCATTTGTTGGGCCAGATATAAACAGAGCCACAGAAGGAGAGATACAGAGAAAGAAAGCTGCCATTTTTTATCCTGCCATGTGAGAGAAAGGAGAAAGTAAAGAGAGGGCTCCAGATTTGCCTACAGTTGCAGAAAGGCAGAGAAGCCCCGAAACCTGAGAGAAGTCCAGGAGTCTGGAATCAGCAGAGCACACAGGCATGGAAAGAGGCCCCTGAGGGCCTGGGCCCACAGAGCAGCTCAAGGCCAAAGAGACAAGCCACATTCCAGATAGCCCACAACTGAACTAGGGAAGAAAGTGAAACAGCTGAGACTGAAAGAGGAGGTCCAGAAAGAGACAAGCCTATGCCTGGTGGTCCACAACTGAGCTCCGGGAGACGGTAGAGACTGCAGGGTAAGGCCGAGACAGCCATCTTCACCACATGACAGGACACCAGGATCACCAGCGTTTCTGACGGTGCTTTGATTTGGACATTTCATGGCCTCAGAAATGTAAGCTTTTACCCTAAATAAAATCCCCATTATAAAAGCCAATCTGTTTCTGGTACTTTGCATTAGCAGCCCTCTGGCAAACTAAGGCAGGAGCCACAGTAATTCAACGAAGAAATGATGCCCAAATTTAAATTATTTTATTTTATTTTATTTATTTATTTTTTGTTGTTACATATCCCCCCCCCCTTTCTGCTTGTTCTTGCTGTGTTCATCTTTGCATTCTTCTGTGTCTGCTTTGTCCACCCCCGCTGCGGCAACGCGTCGAGTCAGCTCACCGTGCAGGCGGCTTGCCCCGCTCGTGGGCGGCTCTGCTCTGCTCGTGGGCGGCTCTGCTCTGTTTGCGAGGGACTTGCCCTGCCCGTGGCGGCTTTGCCCTGCCTGTGGCGGCTTTTTGCCCTGCCCATGGTGGCTCTGCCCCACCCACGGCAGCTTGCCCTCTCAAGGCAGTCTGCCCGCTCGGAGAGGCCTGGGGAACCGAACCCGGGCCTCCCACGTGGTGAACCGGCACCCTATCCACTGGGCTACAGCCGGCCCTCCCAAATTTAAATAATTTTATAACTTCTAGAAGAAAACAAAGCAAAGAAGATTATCTTTTGACCTTGAAGAAAGCAAATATTTCCAGGATAAGATGAACTATTAACCAGAAAAGGAAACATAAATAGGATTTATTCAAAAGTAAAAAATTCTTCTAAATGAAAGATAATATTTAGAAAATAAAAGAATAAAAAATACATGAAGAACACATATCTGAAGGAGGACTTTATCCAGAATACATGAAGAATATATAAAAATACTTAAAATTTAATTTTTAAAAAATAATTAAAAATAAAATATGTAAAAGATTTGAATTTCCAAAAGATATATAAATTGTTCATAAGTATCAGAATATATGCTCAATTCATTACTAGTTAGTAAAATGCAAATTAAAATACCAAATTGATATCACAACAAACTCAATAGAATGGTTAAAAATTTTTAAAAAGTCTGCTAAGTGCTGGTGAAATATAAGACAAGTAAAATACTAATAAATTGCTAATGTGAAGGAAAATGGTACAGCTATTTTGAAAAAACAGTTAAAAATATATTAACCATGCTACTCTGCATGCCACTTTTAGATATTTACCCAAGAGGAATAAAAAAAGTGTGTGCACACAGAAACTAGAATGCAAAAGTCCATAGAATCTTTATTCATGATAACCAAACCCCTGAAACAAACCATGTCTATCAACTAATTAAGAGAAGATGTGGAAATGAATTGTAGTGTATACATGACAATTAAAAATGAACTGAAAAACACAACACATGTATTATGTTAAGTGAATGCAGTCCAATATGAATAAATTAAAAGTTGAATGACCGAAAGTTGACCAATGGTGGCCAAGGGCCATGCTAGGAGCAGAGGACTGTTGGCAAAGGGACTCACAGGAACTTTCCAGGGTTTTGGGTAAATCTACATCTTGATCTTCTGATGATTACAAAGTAATATATTGTATATATTTATCAAAACTCATCAAACTGTAAAATTTGGAAATATGTAAATTATACCTTGATAAAGTTGATTTAAAAGGAAACATCATGTTTTTATGGGAACACATCTATATGGTAAAACCAAAAAGAATTCAGGGTATTTCTTAATGCAAAATTCACAATAGTGGTAACTGGGGTGGAAGAAGGTGGTCTTCAAAATCTTGGTAATTTTCTATTTATGAATCAGGTTACACAGAAACTCATTTTATTTAATTCTATTTGTCTCTATTTTTATTAATATTTATACTTCATATATAAGCTATATATATTCTTTCATATATAGGACATATTTAACACTAAAAAATAAAAATAATAAAATAGGAAACCAAAAAAAAAAGATTAAATAATCTGCTAGGAATGATTTATACTGCCTATTAGCAAAATAAAATGTTAGGAAGAGAGGGCAGTGTTTCAGTATTTGACAAAGGTTTTTTTTTTTTTAAAGATTGATTTATTTATCCCCCTGAATATGCTTCATTTTTATCGGTTTAATTATGTTTTAAAATATCCTGATGAAAAGACCTCCAGATTTGTGTGAATATTATACTTGGATATCTTCCTAAAGATGAAGGGAAAAAAGCAAACAGCAAAACTTTTAAGTGATATCAAATAGACCAGAATGGTAAAAAGTTTTCCCTTCTCAAGTCAAAGCAAATAGTTTTCCCTTGTCAGTTTTCCTTTCCATTGATAAAGAACGTCTAGAGATCTGTTTGGAGACAGACCCTGGTTCAAGTATTCTTCAGAATGTAGTTGGTGAGACAATGAACAATCAAACAAGCTCATGCAAAAAAGCCATTACTAACAGTGATGAGTATTGTGAAGGAAAAAGTCAGGGACAGGGATGTAGAATGAGATGAGTCTTCAAAAAAGGTCATGAGTATGAAAACCAACCAAGGGAAGGAGTTCTCCATTCGGAAGGAACAGCCCTTGTGAAGGCTCCATCAAGGGCAAGAATTTGAGTGCGTGAGGAATGTCAAAGTCACCAGTGTGAAAAAAAAGTGATTTAAGTTAAAGGGGTAATGATGAATAATGACAACATTTGGTAGCTCTTGCACCTGTATCATGGATAAGACATGAGGTGGTTTGTTAAAATTTCAGATTTTTTACTAAACAGCTTTGTGACCTTGGCTGACATGTTGAATCTCTTATGAGTTTCACTTTTATCAAATACATATTGAGGACATCATAACAGAAAAAAAAAATGTGTCTTCCATTTTATAAGGTAGCCTTACATCTCTAACCTGGTAAATTTATGTAGAATAATTTGGTCATAGCAGTTGTGATCATAAGAATTCAGTAAAATAACTGAAATTTGGTGTCCTTTTTCCTTGCTTTAATTGAATGGCACTCTATTTTAAAGAAATTCAGAATATGTAGAAAGAAATGCAGTTTGCTTATGTCTCATAGTGAGACTAAGGATACAATTGAAAACCATTCTTTCTTGTTATCCAAGCAAACCAAGGTTGAAAATGTGAGAAACAATGAATAAGTATTGAAATTAAAGAGAATTTGGGAATCCATTCCTTCTCAATAAGAACAAAATATAAGGTTGTATAAATATTAACAGTAGAATATGAAAGACAAGCTTCAGAGCCCTAATTAAGTGATCTGCTCTGCCACAGTTTACCAGTCAAGCAAATGGGTATATGCAAATGTTTATTTCTTTTTTACAAAATCATTTTATAACTATTATTTTTTTTCATTATGATTTACAAAGAGATTGAAATCTCCACTGGAGTTCAGGATGAGAGGGGTGGGTCATTAAGTTTCTGCCTTAAGGAAATAGGTCTCAGCAAGCTACCAGCAGGGCTCAACTGGTAGTAATAAGGTCATCAGTTATATTGGCCTGGATACAGTTTGAAACCCTGGGAAGTGATACACCCAGAAAAAAGATGAATTTCCTTTCTGTGGGATTAAACAACATCATCATGGAAGACAGGTGGCATGAGTATCTGTTCAATATGGTCTAGGTAAATGTGTCAGAAGAAATAAAGAATGAAAACGAACATAGCCATTCTCTGAGAAATGGGATTGTTTAAATATCCTTAACCTGGACTGATATCTTAGATACCAAAGCAAGATTTATTCATATTGGTATGTATTTTTTTTCAAAAATAAAGAGAATTAATTTCATTATTTAGACTGCATTTATTGATTATAAGGAGGTATACTCTGCATGATAAAAACACATGTAGCACAAGTTTAAGGTAAAACAAACAGATAAAACAAATCTGAGGAATTTTTGAGGAAAATTTAATTCATTAAGACAACAAAATAAAAAAAAAAATTACGATATTACCCTAAAAAGTACCCACCCCCTTGGGGTCTGTAATGGTTTGACAGTTTTATCTAATTATGAATTCCAAAAATATAAATTGAATCATGCTTGTAAACTGATCTGTTCATCGGGGCATGATTAGGTTATGATTAGGGCATTGACTGGGCCACCTCAGTAGGGCGTTGAGCCCTGCCCCTCGGTGGGTGTGGTCTCAAGTATAAAAAGCAAGGCAAGAGACAGAGGGAGCAGATTTGAGAAGCAGTTTTTGAGAAGCAGTTCTGATGCTGGAAAGAACGCCCCAGGAGTAGAAAAGTAAGCCATTCGCCTAATAGTCTACAGCTGACCTTGTGGAGGAACCAGAGGAACTAAGCCCGGAGAGAAATGCAGCCCCGGGAAACCAAGAAGCCTGAACGCTGGCAAACGTTGTCAGCTGTCTTGCTCCAACACGTGCCAATGGACTTTGGTGAGGGAAGAACTTATGCTTTGTGGCCTGGTAACTGTGCCTACCCCAAATAAATACCCTTTATAAAAACCAACCAATTTTTGGTATATTGCGAAGGTACCCCTTTGGCTGACTAATACAGGGTCAGACCAATATAAGTAAGTGGACTGCATAATCTGCCCTCGAACTTTTCCAGTGTAGGGTGGTCAGAATATTCCATACAGGTTTGGACAAGATGACCATTTCCAGGGGCTCCACTCTGGCCAGTAGGACCTGTCCCCAATTAATTAGTTAAGAGTTAGTGATTTCTCTCCAGGATCATTGTATCTACACACAAATTCTCACTACTTACCATCCTACCTGCATTCACTTGACCGTTAGCACATGTTACAACTGACTTATACTTTGTGACAGTGCACTTTCTCCCTAGAGAGCCACTTGGCTTCAATTCTGTCTCATATTGCTAACGTCAAAGGGCCAGTGGCTTGCTGGTAAATATGCAGAAGTATAACGGAGCCTGTTTGTGCAGGCTTGTGGGAACAGGAACTTAAATTTTCAGGAATCTTGCAAGCCAGTTGTTAAATACTACCATTATTAAAAATTAAATTATATAAACATTCAATTGAAAAAATTATATTAAAAACAAAGTACTACTTGGAGCATCAAATCTTAATTATTTTATTACATTTCACTATTATCTATGCTCTTAAGGTATTTATATCTATCTTAGCTGTATGATGGAAAAGCTATGTATTGGTGTACCACTTGTATCTCTTACCAACTCTGCATTCAGTGTCGTCACATTAGTAGCTTGAATTTGACCACGATGGATGCATTAACACCAGAGAAATCATCAAACACTACAAAATGGAATCCCCCAATCTGGCCCCAAAGCCAGTGGTTAAAGCATTTACCAGCCACACCATGACAACTATGCTTTGTGTGATATCTTACCTAGGGCCAGAACATCAAAAGACCTTAAGCGTTACCTTTGATAATAACACTGACATCATCATATAGAATACCACTCAACCTTCTATCAGGCAGAGGTGGATGAAGGATTGATGAGCTCTTGCATCTACAAACTGCTTGCTATGTGACAGGTGCTCCACTTATATCATCTCCATCAAGCCTCACTATAATTGGAGGAAGAGTATTCCTGTTTTGCAAATGTACAAATTAAGGTTTATAAACATTCATAATTTCCTGAAGGTCATCCAGCTAAAAGGTGGATTTCTCAAATGGGAAGTCCTTTCTGAATAGAAACTCTGTTCACTGTGCCACAGAGAAGCTCAGAGTACTTGGTTCTACTCAAAGTTTCAAATCTAGGATATCAAAAAGGTATTCATTCAGTAATCTAAATTCCTTGGAGAACGTGAACAAACTTGTAGAGGTGCATCTGAAAACTGGGGTGGGGAGGATATCATGTGGTCTTCTCAGGAAAACACAGAAACTGTTGAAGGAATGAACAAATATATAAAGGGCTGGGAGAATGCAGAAGATAAGAAAAATGCTACTGAACTTACATTCAAATAAATTCTATTACTCAGAGAATGAAATAACAGCAGCAAAAAGTACAGAGCTATTCTCTTGCCATAAGGGTTTTAAGAAAACTTTGTATACATTTGTAATTTTTCATTTTCCTCCTATGGTTATATTAAACCTGTTATAAACAAAAGATTGTTCATATTGAAATAATGCTGAAAATACCATTCCCCAGGGAGTTGATACTAATGCCTATCCTTTACTCTTTACAGAATAAGTATGTAGCAAGCATTCATGCTAAATGCCAACGTACTTGGAAACTGACATGTTGATTATCATGTTTGGATATTATTCATTTTATTTATCTTTGAAAATACAAACACCCAGTCCCATTCTATAAATATTATCTCCATTGGAAACTACTGCTATTAAAAAACTACATCTTTTTTGGCTACCAAATCCATGGAAACTCATTGTAAACTTACAGTACTCATTATAATAACACATTTTTTTCAATACACACAAAAGACTATTGGGAAGATGGGAGAGGCGGGTGGAGAGGCGGGAGAAGAGGGTAGGCCAGTGGAAAGATGCAATTAGAGCTGCGTTGGAAAGAGCTGCTGAACAGCAAGCTTGGAATTTATTTTATTTTATTTTATTTTTGCCAACCCACTCCAGGCTCATTGGGGGTTTCATGTCTGTTAAGAGCACGTCAGTCCAATAAGTATCTTCTGTAGTAAGAGGGAGAATAAGCTGCAAAAAGAATTACCAAACTAAAACCAACATGCAAGTACACACACAGACATACATACTCATACCCTGGGTATGAACCTGTAGGAGATATTTGGCCTTGCAGGAAGTAATATTAACTCGACTGTGTGCATCCCATTATGCTAGGTAAAAATTAAGAAATCATCAAAAATAGTAATGTGCAATAATCTGTGTTAGGTTTAAAAGTGGAAACACTCAATTGGTATTCTAGTACTTCATTGTTCCAGCTAGGATTATGTTTGAAAGGGGAAAATTTACATAATTTACTGTAGAATGATTTTAGCATGGTCATAAAGGCTCACAAACTGGATTTTGAAAAAGACACTGGCTCAAAATAAAAAATAAAGGTCAATGGACGTCATTAGAATAGCAGTAGCATCTTCACAATCATCATCATCACCAATCACAAATACAGGATATCACTAAATCAAACAAAAATGAAGTGAGAATGTGCCAGGATACTGTCCAGAAATCTGTCTTGTAATTGGGCAACCAAAACTGCTTTCCCAGAAGAAATGCTATCTATTTTGTTTTTCATTTTTGTTTGTTTGCTTTTAAGGAAAGTTGGAAGAAGTTTTATTCAAGATGAGAAATGGAGCCACAATGAACTAGAAAGGTGGATCCAACCTACCTCTGCACCTTAGAATCACCCGGCAAAGAGGATAGAGTGTTAAAGAAATACCTATTCAATTACAGATCTTGCCTGTTTTTTAGTAGCCAAACTGAGGCAATAACCAGAGAGGTGAAGAAGAAAAAGCATTGGATTTTTAATTTCTCAGAGTGTGATACTATAGTTAAAATTAGACAAACCTACTGATTTATTTCCCCTGCTTTCCATTGATTGGTGCCCAAATTCCTTTGCAGCTTTCATTCAGACAGATGGTAGATTTGCGTCTATCTCACTTCTGTCCTGCAGGTTAGCTTGAGTCACTTCAAGTAAGGGGCAGGAACTTTGCTATTGATACTAGCAAGTAGGAGAGAACCAGGAATATGAATTCTAAAGATTAGGTAGTAGAGAGGATTTTTAGGTACTTATTTTGTTTCATAATATGAGACAGATAAGGTATTGCAATGAAAATGATATTGTTAACATACTTTAAAACTTTGTGGGGGCCGGCTGTGTAGCCCAGTGGATAGGGTGCCGGTACACCACATGGGAGGCCCTGGGTTCGGTTCCCGGGGACCTCTCCGAGCGGGCAGACTGCCTGAGAAGGCAAAGCCACTGTGGGTGGGGCAGAGCCACCGTGGGCAGGGCAAAAAGCCATCACGGGCAGGGCGGAGCCGCCACGGGCAGGACAAAAGCTGCCATGGGCAGGGGGAGCCGCCTGCAAATGGAGCAAAGCCGCCTGCGAACGGAGCAAAAAGCTACCCACGAACGGAGCAAAAAAAGCCACCTGGGAACCAAAGCAGACCCACCCACAAGCAGGGCAAGCCACCTGTGCGGTGAGCTAACTCGGCGGGTCGCTGCAGCGAGGGAGACAAAGCAGACATAGAAGAACACAAAAAATGAACACACAGCAAGAGCAAGCAGAAAAGGGGAGGGATATGTAACAAAAAAAAAAAAACAACTTTCATTAAAAAAAAAAAACTTTGTGAATAGTTATTAAATGCTATTAATAATAACAATGCTAATGATTTACTAGGTTTTAAAAAAAGTAGATATAGACCTGTTAACAAATTCAATTTAAATAATTAGAATAAAATATGAACGCATAGGAATTTCAATGGAATGGAGGTAGGATTGTTCAGAACCTTTGCTTCTTTGTTTTTTTAACCAAAAGCACACTGGTTTCAGCTATTGTTTCAGTGAACGAAACCTGGAAGCAGCAATATTCTTAACCTGGACTACATGGGCATTCCCTAAATCCTGCCAAAGTGACACTTCTAAAATGTAAAACGGAGGAAGCTAATTCATTGATTAGGATTTCTTTTCTTCCGCAAGATCATTGTAAGCACTGTTTACTCCTCTCTTATCAGTGGGCACTTTTCACCCTCCCCCATACCAACAAACACACACACACGCACAAACTGCAGGCACTGAAAATGCTCAATCTCAATGTTTCCAAACCGCCATTTCCTTCTGCCTCCATTAGCAAGTCCTTGCTTCCTTCATCTATATGATTAACTTCAAGAAAGCATCAACTCCATTTGGGTAAATGTTAAGGAAAATTTTAAACATTTATTCTCTTCTGTGTTCCCAGATATATTTTTCATCTAGTGTCATTATTTGTTTATGTATCAGTTACCTACTAGAATAAGAAGTCCCTGAAGGTAATAATTCTATATTAGTCACATGAGTTTTTTCCCAATGCTTAATTCTTAGTCAGGCCTTATAAATATTTCCTGGAAGACTGAATGAAAGAATGTAAAAGATGTACACAAATAACCTATTACGCAACAATTGAGGATCCAGGAATAGGGAGAGCACACTACGCTTACACTTTGGGAGTTATGATTATCTCATGCAATATTGGTCCATCACTATTAATTTTTTTAAAAATGCCAGCATCTTCTGTGGATGACAACTTGAGGGAGATGCTGTAGGTTAAAGTCAGAAGTCTAAGGCATCTTACAATCTAGTTTAGGAAATAATATATATTCATTGATATTTATATTAAAAAGCCATGTTTGTTAATACTAAATCTAAATTAAGAATATGTGTATTTTTTTTGCTATGCTTATTTCCTCTTTTTTCTTCTCCTACATAAATTCTGTTAATGATGTCCATGGTCAACTGCATCCATTTCAACTGCACAAGCATCATCATAGCAAGGATATCATTCACCAAATTAGCATTTAACTAGTCCCACAAATAGCACCATTACTATGCCTTATTTTAACATAGAATGATGCAGATGATGAATGACAGCTCTCACTTTGGAGATCGATATCTAACAAGTTATAGGTCAACAAACAAATTATTTGCTTCATTTCTTTTGATCATAAAATTGCCTGAACTAATTATTTTCCCCTTTTGTAGGAATGATATAAATTGTAGAATTTTAAGATTATTTAGCCTCACATGTTACATATGAAGAAACTGAGGGCCAGCAAAGTAACATGACTTGTCCAAGGTTACCCAAAGTGGTGGATCAAAGGTTAGAACCCAGAGCTCTCAACTTCCAAGTGAATGTTATTTTAATAGTGCTTAGAACATTTTTAGAAATACATTCCAAAAAACACATTACTGCAACGAAATCATCTCAGTTTTAATTCCAGCACTATCTATTTTGGTTCAGTCATTAAAACAAAACTTTTATTTGATCAGTCTCATTATTTTTTTTAGGGGAGGGGGGAGTAGACTAATAGAAGAAATATTTGATAGATGAAGGGAGTGGGGGAAACAAATCACCTCTCTTTCACAACCTACTTCTCAGAGAATATATCCCTGCCCACAGAGCCTTTTGCGTGGAACCCATAACCAGAATCCAATTCCCTTAGTCTCAACAGATGAAACCACAAGTGTACAGGTAAGAGGAAAAATTTTATTGGCTGGGCATAGCAAGTTACATTTTTTTCAGTTGATAATTTAAACTGAGGTGATGGTGGTATGCTGGATTTCTAAGGTCCTGGGTCGTTAAACAGAGATATGGCATCATTTACTCATTAATTCAACATACATTTAGAACCTGCCATAATCCAAGCATTCTTCTAAACAATTGGGATGCAACAAAAAAAGAGAGATAAATATCCATGTTCTTGAAGTCTTACAATCCAGTGGGAAAGACAATAATTAATAAATAAGATGTGATAGCATATATTAGAAAGTGACAAATCCTATGAAACAAAGAAAATCAAGCCAGGTAAGAAGGATCAGTGCTTCTGGGGTAGGAGGGGGACAAGTCAACATTTTAACTCTGGAAGATGGCATTTGAGCAAAAATGTTAAAGGAAGTAAGAAAGGTTTAACCAAGCAGATATATATGGGAAAGAGTTCTAGGAAAAGGGAACTCCCAATAACAAGAGTCATCCTGGCATGTTCCAGGAGAACAGGTTAACTAGATGGGAGGATGCAGGCAAGAAAAGAGCAATGGTGAGTCAGGGAGAAAATGGAGGACCAGATCATATAGGGCCCTAAATGCCAATTGATGTGAAAATATTCCTCATATAAGTCAAAATTAAGGGCCTTTAGAGAAAACTGTTTTGGAGAGAAGAGAAGGAGACTGAAATCAGAGAAAGGTTGAGACCTCCTAATAGCTCCAAAAAATAGAAGTTGCTATGAGTCTTAATCACATTTTCACAATCTTCCAGATTATACAAAATTCTTTTAGTAAATTCCTTTATTCACCAAAGTTGGCTAGGGAAGATTTGCAACAAAAGTACCTGG
>PVKH010034039.1:0-11925 GCA_004027955.1 Chaetophractus vellerosus
CTTCTGAGGGCTTTGGAGATATCCAGGTCCTATATCAGGGCAGATAGCCCCAGAGTTTGGTGCCTTACCAGTGGGCCCTAATTTGGAACCCTTGCTCCTGAGAGTGACAGAGACTGACCGAAATATGTCTTCACTGCTCATGGTCCATCGGTCTCTTCTATTCAAACCTATATTTGATGCCAAAGTGTTAGGTGTACTTCCAGAGACTGGAGCCTATGGGCTGTCCATATGCCAACTGGGTCCAGAGGCTCTGTGGACCAGCAACTCCTACTCTACAACTCAATGGACTCAGCCAGGACACCTAGTGGGGAGATGATGATCGATGATGGCTATCCTGGGGAATGGAGAGAGGCTGCAGCTGCAGGCAGGACAACTCTTCCATCATATCCATGGGATATAAGCCCCCCCTCACTTGGTGGTAGAGGGGACATCACCATCCCAGACTCCTCGGGATTGGGGGAAGAACTATGGACTAGAATGGACTTGTTGGTGTCCTGTTATAGACTTGTGATTCATGCAATGGAAGAAGTTACAGGGGCCGGCTGTAGCCCAGTGGATAGGGCGCCAGTACACCACATGAGAGGCCCCAGGTTCGGTTCCTGGGGACCTCTCTGAATGGGCAGATCGCCTGAGAAGGCAGGCCGCCGTGGGTGTGCAGAGTCGCCGTGGGCAGGCCAAAAAGCCGCCATGGGCACGGGGAGCCACCGGCACATGGAGCAAAAGCCACCTGGGAACGGAAGCAGAGCGACCCACAAGCAGGGCAAGCTGCCTGTGCAGTGAGCTGACTCAGCGTGTCGCCGCAGCAGGGGGAGACAAAGCAGACATAGAAGAACACAAAAAAATGAACACACAGCAGGAGCAAGCAGAAAGGGGAGGGATATGTAACAAAAAATAAATAAAAAGAAGTTACAAAATTATTTGGAGCCAGGGACCACTGGACACTTTGTGGGCAGGGAGAGGGAAGGGCAATTGTAATACAGGGGCTTTTTTGGGGACTTGGGAATTGTGCTGGGTGATGTTGCAATGGAGGACATTGGCCATTTTATATCATCATGTATCATGCAGAACTGAATGGGAGAGAGGGTGGTCTACAGTCTGAACTGTGATCCATGCTTGATGGCAAAGCCCCAAAATGTGTATATCTATTACAGGCATTGTGCCACATTGATGAAGAATATATGTGGGAGGTTGTGGGAGGTATGGCAGGTGTGGCATATGGGTACTCCTAAAATTTCTGTGTAACATTTATGTAATCAATGTATCCTAAAATATAAAATAAATAAATAAATAAATAAATAAATAAATAAATAGATAGATAAATAAATAAAAAATAACTGGTTAGATTCATGCATGTTGTCATATGCTTTACGACTTCATTTCTTCTTACACCTGCATTATATTCCATCGTGTGAATAGACCACAGTTTGTTTATCCATTTGTCTGTTCACAGATGAACCTGGAGAACATTATGTCAAGCAAAGTAAGCCAGACATAGAAGGACAAATACTGTATGACTGTGTTGCTATGAACCAAATATATTGTGTACCATATTATTTGATCCAAAAAAAAATTCTATATGTATGCAGTACATTTAATTGAAAAATGTATGCATTTATTCATCTGTGTTTACTTTTTAGTTTTTAATTGTTTATATTTTCAATTATTAAATGTACAAAATAAAGTTTTAAAAAAAGATTGAGGAATCTGCAATAAAAAAACTGATTAGAATCAATCTGTAAGGTCAGTAGCCAAGGGCCTGGTGCTGGCAAACAGGTGATCACACGAATATTTGGTCATTTTTTCCCTGGGATTTCAACCTTAGAGGAGCAAAAAAGACTAAAGTGACTAGTTTCTACTCTTTCCCTGGGAATGTGTCCTGACCAATTAGGACTGCAATTCTGCATCCTACTTCTAGAGTTGCCTTGCTGCTCTTGACTTTTCATCAATAATCGGTTCAAACTAATAACACAGCAAACCCCTGAAATCCCTCTAGGAGATTTCATTTGCTTAAATGCACTAGGATCAAGTATCAAGAATTTCTGACTAATTTAGTGGACAAATTCTATCAAAAGTTGGATGAAGAAAGTTAGAAGGAGAATTTAAATACAAGTTCCTAAGACTGCGAGGGTGTAGAAGACGAACAAAGCAAAGGGACAGGAAGATGTCAAAGAGCAAGTAAGATGCAAGTATATCTTGAGAGGTTACAGAGAGCATGTTGATAAATGAAAAGAATGACTAAGCTTTTCTTATCTCAGCCTTCTGTTCTTGGAAAATCCTCATAGAGAGTTGTTAAGGCTGTGGATTAAATTTTGACAGTTGATCCCATACAAGGTTATAAAAGGTTTTGAAGAAACTGCTCATGATTGTGCAAGATCGATGACATATTATTGCCCTGTGCCCTTGAGTTCAATAGGACCTCATGGGGGTTTCTGTTCCAATCTCAGCCCCAGGGAAAGATAAATGGAAATGGACTTCCAAGCCATCACAGGTAACTCTTGTCATTTTTATCCAGAGTAAAGCATATGCTTTTCCCAGATGAAGGTATCAGCTGAAGATAACCAGTCAAACTTGTGAACTGTAATTCAGGCTACAGAAAGGTGCTAGTGCTAATACTCTGGAAGTCAAGACAACAATTAGCCATTTCAGAATATAATGCATTGCTGGCCTTTCTACAGCAATACCTCTCCACTCTCACATTCCTTGCTAATTGCTCCTTTTTCTGTGACTATACAAGTTATATATAACTATAACAGATATTGGTACAACTCAATATGCTCACGTGCAAGAAATGTTTCTTTTTTATTTCTCCTTATCGAATTTAATCTGGTCAGAGACCCTCATCCATCCATGACTATATTCAATCTTAGTTATTGTGGAGGCTTTCCCTCTCCCACTATGGGATATATAAGAATCTGGAACATACTTGTTGGCAGAAGAGAAAGAAATATATCTGCTCATGGTCCATGTGGCAGGCACCATCTGTCCCCTGGGCATCCCTCTTTGGTCCCAAACATTGACCACTGATGTAATATCTTAGCTATCCTGCTATCATCCTGCTATGGAGAACACTATATGCCAGAAGCATATCTGCCTGCAATTCCCTCCTAAGTGCCCAATTCTTTCAAGAAGCTCAAATTTCATGTCCAGCCAATTTAATCTCCCCTACTTGAAAATTGCTCCACCCCCTCCCCACCACAGACATTCCAATAAAATCCCTTTCAGTTGGTCTTTAGAGTCACACCAGTGACCTCCTTCCTGTAGTTGCAGGTGGTGAGAAATTTGATCTCTTTATATGCCCAATCCCCAGTTCCTGGACCTATTGAGTACTCAATAAATGCTTGTTAAATAGAACACCACAAAAATTCATCTAATGTCTTTGCTTGGTTCCTGAGAATAGCTTTTGTGTGAGAAGTCATAAAAATGCATTGATGAGTAGACAGCATCCCAAAACCAACATTTTCAAGTGCTTTTCAATAATTAAATTCTGAGGAACAATTTAAAGCTTGCATAGTTTTCTCTCAAATACTCTCTAGAGACAGCCGGCACTCACTGGGGTTCACAGGTTTCATTATGAGTTCATTTTCCTCTCTTCGGTTTTGGATGTACTGGCTGAAATGAGAAGGAGGGAAGGAGAAGCACAGATTGAACAGGTAGAGTCTGCAAAGCCGCATAGCCCTCCTGTGGATGGTAAAATAGTAGGCTTTCCACTCAGTCTTAGCCATTTAGTATTCTAAATGAAATCTAGCAACTTATGTGGGCCTAAGAGGGAATTTGAGACTATGGTTCTAAGAACAGCTCAATCAATGAGGGGCCTTCAACAAGCCTGTTATGTATTGTGTGCCTTGTTTTCTTTCTCTGGATAATGGGTGTATTAGTTAGCCAAAGGGGTGCTGATGCAAAATACCAGAAATCGGTTGGTTTTTATAAAGGGTATTTATTTGGGGTAGAGTCCACAGTTACCAGTCCATAAAGCATAAGTTTCTTCCCTCACCAAAGTCCATTGCCACTTGTTGGAGCAAGACAGCTGCCAACGTTTGCCAGGGTTCAGGCTTCTTGGGTTCCTCTCTTCCCGGGGCTCTGTTTCTCTCCGGGCTCAGCTCCTGTTTCCTCCACAAGGTCAGCTGTAGACTGTGAGGCTCTCTAGGCTTTGCCTCTCTCCACATGGCCAGCTGTAGACTAGCAGGCGAACGGCTTGTCTCTATCCCCAGACCTTCTCTCCTTCCTCACGACCAAGCCCCTCCATCTGCTCAACTCTCCGGACTCCAGCATCAAAACTCCAACATCAAAACTACTCTAACTCTGCCCTTTGCCGTGTCTTTTATCTTTGAGTCCCCATCCACCAAGTGGTGGGGCTCAACGCCCTACTGACATGACCCAGTCAATTCCCTAATCATAACTTAACCATGCCCAGATGAACAGACCAGTTTACAAGCACAATCCAATATCTATTTTTGGAATTCATAACTATATCAAACTGCCAAACTGCTACAATGGGATTCATAATCTCTTGTCTCAATGAGAAAGGGTGAGACGGCTCTTCAGATTTTTCACATGCCTAAACATACACAGACCATTCTAGAACTTTAATCTAATAGGGATTTGCCTTGATGAAGTTAGAATTTAGTAAAAGTAAACCTGAGGCTCCTTCTATTTCTACCCACTCAGATACCTGAGGCCTTACCAATTTGTTAGGGCTGCTTAGAACTAACTCACTACCCCCATCTATCACTCATCATAAGAACTTTCAATCCTGAATCTCCAGGCCCACTCTCTTCTCCTCTTCTAATAAACTTTTCCTTTCTTAGATTGTTTCCCCAGTTCCTCATTAGTCATAAGTTGGCATTAGGTTATCACTGTTGATTATAGCAATGGTTATTGCTGATTAGAGAGTAAAAGAATATGTCTCCCAGATTATAGCTTTTGAACCCTTAAGAGTGATCCTTGGTGGAAATTTTAGACTGTGCAGCATGGACAATGAAAAAGACATTTGGTGACTTGGATGGACATTGGAAATGTGGTGATAAAAAGGGTCACAATATACACTATGTATAGATAACCTGCTCCATGAAACATTCCAGTGACCTGTCCAGTGAATAAGAAATGCTTAAAACTATATTTTGGTTTGAATAAAAGGTGCTTCATAATTGTGGAAATGCAAATGGTTAAAGGTCTTACAATTTAGTTTTCAAAGGACATCCTATTGAATATCTCATTGATTCTTATTAACAAAGCATCTGTTAAGTTAGATGGGATTAATGTTAAGCACAATTTTACAAGGAACAGAAATTGTAGATCACAGAGGGAGAAAGATAAAAGAAGAACAAGGTATCAATTCCAGCTCTGCTTATACTAGTTGTGAGACCCTGGCTGAGTCATTAGTGAAGGGACCCTAATGTGAAAGAGGATTAATTGTTCCTTGTCCCTATTTTTTTTTTCACAAAATTAAAATGAGATAAGTGATAGTAGAAACTTGGAATTGATGGACCAATAATAATTTATATAATGTGCGATTTTGCTGATGCATACATTTGAAATCACTTTCTATGCTGCAATAGGTGGTGAAACAGCAAGGCAAGTGGACAACATCGGCATGCCTTTGCAATTTCCTTATTCCCTGCACTTCACTGAGCACGCCTTTTATACAAGGCCCTACACTGATTAAGATCAGGGGCTCCCAACAGAAACATAATGTGGGCTACAAGTGCAAGTTTTAATTTGTAATAGACACATTATAAAAAAGTTAAAAAAAGAAGGTGAAATTAATTTTAATAAGACCTACCTATAAAGCACATGAGGTCTGCAAGCAAGGTGATTAGCATAATCACTTTTCCTGCTCCTACCATTTGAAGGCGAGGCCAGTGGAAAATCTGGGCTACACCTGAGTTTCAACATGTTGCAATTCTGGGTGTGTCACTTTACAAATTCTTTGTAAATGGTTAGGGTCAGACTACAACATAGTATTCTTATCTGTACTAAGTTATTTGACCCAAATTCATTCAGATAGTAAGTGAAAAATAAATAATAATTAATCCAATGCTTTGGTTGATCTGAGCATGTCAGCCGACATTTCTACCCTCCTGAAACTTCTGTTCTGGTGGGGGGCCATTAAGTCATAGAAGATGTAAAGCATCAGTTAGGGCCAGATGGCTTCAAGACAAGAAGCAGCAGATAGTATCAGTGGTCCAGGAACAAAATCACTGTGGTGAAGTTTAATACAAATATATGAACAACAGCTTTATCCAATTGGGGAGATTTGGCTATGACAGGTAAATGTGGCATGAGAGCATTTGAGCCCCGGTCTGTGCAAAGAGGGGAGGATACAGTTGAATATAAATGCTTCTTTTGAGAAAAGAGGTTAGTTTTCACCTTGGTTTTCTGTTTCAAGTTGAAATATCAAGATACTGAATCACATAATGTTAAAGCTAAAAGGGACTTCAGCAGACCTCCTTATCTCAACCCTCCACTTTACATCAACAATTAAGGCACAGCATGTATCACAGGTTTAATAAACATGCATTTCTATACTTATTTTCAAGAAATGTTGGGCTCTGACAAGATTATGTTAGATGAGGAACTGACATATAATACTCAGGGCATAATGGTGGGCATGTTGTCTATTTATCAATTTGTTATGAAACTACTTCCTCAAGCTACCACTGGTAGCTGGTGAAGGCTCCTAGACTAGGGGATGCGAGCTCTGGGTGATGCTAAAGACTTGCTTGCACATCATTAAATTCTTAAATGCATCGTTCTTTTCATTTAAAAGATAATATCTGTCTTTAAAGAGATGCAATGAGGTTGACTGAAGCCATGCATGCAAAAGTGCTTTAAATAAAACATTGTAAAACTCTGTACTACTAGCCAACAGTCCTAGTACTCTCTAGACATGAAGAATTGGATATGTTGTTGAGTTTATTGCCGAGTCAATCTTCAAGGCAATCAAACATTCCCAATATGCCTTTCAGTTACACCTCCAATGGGAATGATCCATAGGATTCACCTAGGGGCCATGAAGTGGACAGGCTTACAAGTATGGTCCCCATAATGGCATCTCCTCAAAGAAAGGAAACTCCTATAATGGTATCCATGACCCAGAACCAGCTGTCATGGCTGAGCCATTGAGCATGTAGAAGCAATCTTTACCTTTAAGTTTGGGATGAATGCCTTTATGAAACTTCAGGGCTCAAAAAAGCTCAGAATTTGCTGAAAAGCACAAGATGATTTGGGGTCACAGTGATCCTGTTATTTATCCATTATAGCATTGTAGTATTCTGAATATTTAGTGCCATAGAGGTCACAGATCCATACAACCACAACCCCTGACTTTGGATTTGCCTGTAGAACCAACTTAAGATTATCTTGTCACTCTACTAATGGTGGATTTGCAAAAATGCAGGAGCACTAACAAATTGCCTTCTGCATCCTCTGCTCTGCATTTTCCATGAATATTTGAATGCCCTCGCACTTCACCACCTCACCATCCCCTTTGCCTTAGAGTTTTGTTGTTTTGAAAGGATAGAGAACACAGTATTAAACTAAATGCAGGGAATCCAAGACAGCTGATGTACTTGGCAGGGATTTTGAATGACTTCATCGAGTATGACATTTTTCAGCAATGCGTTGTGAAAGCTGTAACATAATATGGTGTAAAGATAGTGGGGTCGTTCATCAATATTTCCCTGAAACTTGCATATATACAGTTTCACATAAATTATTCGAGGTGTTAGGTGGAGTTGCTGCCTGCTGGGGAACCTCAGTTAAATGTTTTAAACATTAAGCTTTTCATTTGCTCACACAAAAGTGTAAAGGCATAGCTCAGTCCACACTGAAGAAAATGTTTCATTGGTTTTACCAGGAACTTCATCTGTTTTATTATTTATTAGGAGCCATATGTGCCTATTGAGTGTCACTGAACATGCCAGAAATAAGCCCTGAGCTCTGAAGTCTTATACCACAGCTGCTAATGTATCAGAATAGTGAGATACAAAGGAACGAGACAGACAAGAGGATCAAAACCCTTTTTTTTGTTCAATGGGTCAATAGAAGTCCATTTACTATTTCACTTTCCTATTTGTAATGAAAGAGAGGTTTCTAGGTAAAAAAGAATGTTCAGTCTTGTCACTTGCCTTTGTTCATTAGTTCAGCAAAATCACAGGTGGATAATAAGCTGAAAACTATTTAGAACTTTTTTAAAAACCAACCGCATTTCTAGAAGCAGTTGCCTTATGTGATGCTAACCTGAACGCTTTTTTGCATGGTTCCCTAGAGGAAAGAAAATTATTCTGCAGGAGTTATCTTTAAAACAAAGATTCCATCCTAGTCAGAGAAGTTTAGATGAATCAGAATGAACAGACTTTCATTCTGAGTTAAGGATCTTTGTTCTTTCTTCTATTGCCACATTTCAATACCTTAGTGGGTTAGTCTCCCCACTAAGTGTTTCTCTCTGGATTGCATTAGGGTAGCAGATGGAGAACTTTGCACTAAGGGGTGACATTCAAAACGTGTTTGATTTAGTTGAAGTATTTATTCCACCCAATTGATGTGGAAAAGATGAAGACATGTCACGATAGTCAGGGTGAAAAACAGGAAGACTTTAAGGCTTTGAGATTCAATGGATTACAATGGGCCAACGGGTCTGGAATGAGGAAAAGACCTAATTCCTTAGTCTCCAAGGATGGACCATGGTTAGAGACGAGGCAATTAGGTACTTGGAATTCTCTGTTCAAGTTCCCTGCTTTGCTATTTTTTCTTACTTGGCAGGAGACCTGAGAAAATTACTGATAGCCTTAAAACTAGGTCATCACATTCAACTCACATTTCCCTGTTTACAGGGCCTGTATGCACACATAAAACCATTACTCAATCTCTAAGAGCTCCATCATAAATGTTAGAAATATTTTAGGCAATATTAATCATGCTACATATTGGAAGCAATACTGATAGGACTGGAGTACTTTAAATAAGTATTTGCTCTTATTGTTGATAGACCATTATTGTAGAAGAATCACTGTTCCCATAGTAAGTCACAGTTTTAAATGTTTTAATGCAAAAGTAGGGTATATTCATGAAAAAATATAAAAAGATGAATAATTGACAAAACACCAATGGCTTAGCACCTAGTACCCAATGTAAGTCAGCCTTCCCATTGTGCAAGAGAAAATAACCTTGAGAGAAGCAGGGGTAATTATTATATCCTTCTCTATATTTTTTGTATTTTCACTATCAACAATGTATATTAATTTATTTTATAATTAGGAAAAAATGTATTATATTCTTCTTTGGCTACATCTCCAGATAATTTTTCTTCTTATAGAGATCTATGCAATGCTGCTATAAACCATTCCAGATGACTAAATGTCTTTTGGTTTAGGCAATAACAATGAGATATTTATTTTTAACATTCAGCTGTACATTCCTGACTTATGCAGTTAATATTATTATGGGACTGGCTCTTTAAAATCTTCTTTCTGGAGCTTTAAGTAGATTCCTTTGTTGACTCTGAAGACACAAATAGAATGCCATGAATCTGAAAATCCCTCTTCATAACAGGATTGATTTTTATCTCTTTGATTAAATTAAAAATAATCCATATTCCCAGACATGACTTTTTTGAAAAGTTTCTAGTTTAGTTTTAATCTTGTTATTGTTCTATTAACTCTGCCAGCCCCATCATAAATGGAATCCCTGAATATCACTTACATTACCAAATTTTATATTTTGAAGGCACAGCTATAAAGCAATTTCTGGTAGGATCAGTGAAAGCAGTTAGGCTGTCAGTCACCTTTACTTGCTCATATTAGAGGGCCTCTCTAGGCAAAGTTATAAAGGGGTCAAACTTCACCATTAGTGGTCCTCTGCTTTTTTGCTATCTACCATCACCGTGTCTCCATTGGCTCAGGACTCCCCTACTCAAGCTGCTACCCTTTAGTTTCACTCCTTGGGCAGTATCTCAAAAGCTGCAACTTACTTCCTCCATCCACTGTAAAAAATTATCTGTTCTACAATCTCTGGCACTTCCTGTTTTCTGTCTTCTGTGGTGCCAGAGAATGAAGTGGAGAACCAATTCAGGCTTTGTTGTTAAAGAGAAAACAGCCATAACAATGTCTCTTCACTTGTCCCTTTGAATATATGGCAACTTTATCAGTGACTATTTTAATATACATGGCATGCTTATTCAAAGGCTTTTATTCTAATAATGGAAATTTCAGTTAGCTGAGAAAAGACAAATGGGGACTTAACTTTTAGGAAAAGATGGAAATATTGAATCTCAACTTCTCTCTCATATGGGAAGGGAAGTCCTTCATCTAGCTATATCTCTGACTTGAATACAAACTTAGAGTCAAAAGGCCTGAGTCCAAATCAGAATCTACTTCCCCTACTACAAACCATCTCTTTGCCACATGAACTATGCACACCACGTAATTCAGCCTTTTGTTATTTTTGCGGTTGTTAACTTAGAGCAGATAATCTGTTCTTCTGCAAGTAGATAATAAACATCTATTTTGGATGATTTTATGATTATGGGATGTCTTTATGCATGTATTTCTTCACGCAGAAAAATATTACTACTCTACCAATTCCCAAATGCCTGAGAATCTCCTCAAATTATAGAAACACTGATTGTCTCAGTAACCGAATCAGCATCTGAAGATGAAAAAACAATAACTGAGAGAGGTAACATGACTTGGCCATGAGTTAGTGGCAGAAATGTGGCAGGAACTCTCAGCTAACTGCTTTTCTCACTCTTCCATTCCATTTACCAAAAGCAATATTTGATAGGAAGGGATAGGAATGTTTGGTTATGTGAGAGGGACGGAGTGCTGGAAGCATCAAAGATTCTATTGCCTAGTTCACAGAGATGTTTCAAACATACCAGGCTCATTCCTAATTCACTTTCCATTTAGCTAAGCTTAACTTGGAAAATATCTTGTAAGCCGAATCCTATGAGAGAAAGGGAGAAAGAGGACAGAGAACAAGAGAGGAAGAGAGAGAGACAGAAATCTCTTGTTGGATATACTCAACATTCCAAATCTTATTAGAATACTAAAGGCTGCCCTGTGAACTCCAGAGATTTCCATTTCACTCCATATTCCAAACCAGATGGACTGTTCATTTTGCAGAGCAATAACTGAGATAGTAAATAAGCAAAAAGTAAGTGCTGGTTTTGCTAAAGGGGTAAAGGTTTCATATTTCACCTTTAATAAAATATGGGTTCACACCTGTTGAACACTGTCATGACATTTCTGAAGGTACATTTTTTAAGACTTAAGTGTGTCTCAATATTTAATAGATTTCTTCTTCAAAAACTCAGAATGCCCATCAATAACTTTCAATAGTAATGAAAGAAAGCAGAAATTAAAATAACATAACAGATAGATGTCTATGCTTCCCATATTACTCCCACTTCTCACCATCTTCCTACCTTTCAACATGCCTTGAGTCTTTTGGTCACCATAGTCCTCTCATACCTGGACCACACTTCTCAGAGAGAGAGAACCATGGAAGCAAGAAACTGGAAGCAATGAAACCCAGAAGAGAAGTGAAAGATCAGCAGATGCCACCATGTGCCTTGCCATATGGCAGAGGAGTCAAGGATTACCAGCAGTCAGTCTTCAGGAAGAAAGTATCTCATTGATGATGCCTTGATTTGGACATTTTCCCAACCTCATAACTGTAAGCTAATAAACCTCCATTATTTAAGCCAACCCATTTCATGGTATTTCCTGGAACAGCCTAGGAAGCTAAAACAGTGGGGAAATCCATTCCTCTAGCATCCATCAAATCTCCATATGATTGTAGCCCTGGAAAATATGTAACTGAACTTCACATTAAGCCTGGAGTTAAAACTCTGCAGTCATCTTCTCCTGAATTCCTCATCCACAGAAACTCTGAGAGATAATAAATGTTTATTTTTGTTTTAAGCCA
>PVKH010034040.1:0-11925 GCA_004027955.1 Chaetophractus vellerosus
TTGTTTGTTTTTCTTTTCTAATAAAGCCTGTCTGTGCTCCAAGAAATGCTGGTTGGTGTCTCACGATTACTTTCTTCTCCAGTGCAGGCAGGTTTTGTAAGAAAGACCCTGAGGAGGAGGAAAGAGTTGTTGCAGATATAGAAAGCAGGGTTCAGGTGAGTTTGTGTGTCTTTTTATTCATACAGTTACTTTTTCTTTTAGGCCTTGAGAACATTGCTTTCCTTGGCCTGAAATAGCCTAACTAGTAGTGCCTATCCTGGTTCTTCCTTTCTGTGGAATGGCCCTTCTTGCTAGTGCATTCCCCTTCCCAGGTACCCCCTATTGTCCTTTTCATTAGTTAATAGCTGCAGAGCCAGTTAATAAATGTGTGAGCTTAGTTGACTTAGACTGTCTGTACCACATCTATAAAATGTGGCATAAAATCAGGACAAAATAATAATGGGACTGCAATGAGGTAAAATGAATTAATATGTCTAAAGCTCCTTAGAACAGTGCCTGCCCTGTGATATTGTTAGTAAGTATTAGGAGTGGCTGTTAGAGGGTGAATCTGAATTTTTCCCCCTCAATTTTTTTTATAAATCAGAAGCAACAGAAATATGAAAGTACAAACAAACAAAAATTGGACCAGATGATCAAATGGTCTAGGGCAGGAAATCTTAACCTGAGGTTGTTTTATTCTATTTATGAACTGCCAGGTGTCTACAAATTCCTTGAAATTGAGATAATTTTTGTAAAAGTAAACGTGCATTTTCCTGCCAGTGGGCAAAATGTTTATAATTTCATGGGTTAATCAAAAGTGTACATGACCCCAAAAGATCTAGCCCCACAGGTCAAGAATACTCTAATAGCTTGGGAATGAATTGCTCAAAATTTGCATCCAACAACTGGAATTGGTTAAATAAATTGCAGTATATCCTGGGATGGAAAATTGTAGACCTAATAAAAATTATGCTTATAAAGTATAGTGGTTTGGAGCTATGAACCCCAGAAAAGCATGTTCTTAAACTTATCCATTCCTGTGGGTGTAAACTCTTGTAAATAGGACATTTTGATGAGGTTACTTCAGTTAGCACTGAATCAGGATGGGTCTTAATCCTATTTCTGAAGGCCTTATAGGGAAGGTCACAGAAAGAGAGAAAGCCACACAGGAAGCAGCCAGAAGCTGGAAGTCATCAGAACCGGGAAGAGAAGGGAGAAGCCAGGAGAGGCTGCCATGTGCATTGCCACGTGACAGAAAAGCCAAGGACCAAGGATTGCCGGCAGCCAGCCCCAGAGTGCCACAGTCTTCTGAGAGAAAGAGTCACCCTGCTGACGCCTTGATTTTGGACTCCCGTTGTTTAGGCCCCTCCATTGCATTGTGTTTGCCTTAGCAGCCAGGAAATTAAACCAAAGAGTTATTCAGAAGAGGGAAAATTTAAGTGACATAACATTAAGCAAAAGTTAAATTTATGAATAATACTAAAAATTATTATGTTATATATGAATCCCATTTAATAAGACAGGCTTTGTAAATACATTTTTAAAGGATAATTTCCAAAAGATATTTTAATTGGCTGTTCAGTGAAGAAGGGAAGAGCTTTAGTCACATTCATCTAGCATCTACTCTGTGCCAAATGCTGTTCTGCCCACACGCATATATTTTCTTTTTCAGACTTCAAAAGTGACTTCCCTAACTCATATTCATTCTCAGGTGAATCTTGACAGTTAAAGTGTCTCATTGTATCAATAAGCTGCAGCTACAGGATGTCGAGAGCTGTAGGTGTAATTTGTTTCAGGCCTGCTGATTTTTTAGTGTTGGGCCTGTTTGTTCAATTTTCTTAGTGACTGAAATGAACCCCCCCCCCCAATTACTCAAATTTTTAATGTTTGGTTCTACATATATTCAAATATATATCTTTGTATTTCTGATTATGGAATTAATACAGACTTGTTGCAAAAAACTCAGCCCCTCCTCTTTCCAGGCAGTGTTGTCATATTCAAGAGACTTATAAAGAAAGTAGTTAACATTTTGTCCTCTAGAGTAATCATTCTTAATATTTTGGTATATTTTTATTCAAAATTTTTTTTCCTGTGAGCTTGTGTCTCTGGTTTTATTTCTGTAAAATAAAATTGTTCTAACTGATCATATAAATATGAAGAAGACTCTCTCGATCTTAGTTTGAAGACAGAAAATCAAACCTAGATATGGGTTTTATTTTACTCTTGAGTGAGAAGGAAGGCAGAAGTGCCAGTTATTCCTTTCTTAAATTAGTTACAGTTTTTAGGATTATAGAAATGCCATTTAAAAATTTAATTACCAGGGCAACAAAGACTTTTTAAAAAGGTTTTCTAAAGGTTACTTTCACAGAGAATAGTAGTAATCTCCAATGTATAGCTGTCTTATAAAAATTGATTTTACAAATATATTTTCTTTTTTTTGTTGTTACATATCCCGCCCTTTCTGCTTGCTCTTGCTGTGTGTCCATTCTTCTGTGTTCTTCTATGTCTGCTTCTTGTCTCCCCCCGTTTTTGCGGCGACGTGCCGAGTCGGCCCTCCGTGCAGGCGGCTCGCCCTGCTCGTAGGTGGCTCCATTCCATTTCACAGGCGGCTCCGCTCTGTGTTTTGCGGGCAGCACAGCTCCGTGTTTTGCGGGCTGCTCGGCTCTGTGATTCACGGGTGACTTGCCATGCCTGTGGCGGCTCCACCCTGCCCGTGACAGCTTTTGCCTTGCCCACGGCAGCTTTGCCCCGCCCACAGCGGCTTGCCTTTCTCAAGGCGTCTGCCCCCTCAGAGAGGTCCCCGGGTACTGAACCCGGGGCCTCCCATGTGGTGTACTGGCACCCTTATCCACTGGGCTATACAGCCGGCCCCTACAAATATATTTTCAAGGACAGATTTTAATACCAGAAAGTAGAATAAGAAGGCTCTAGTTAGAAATATTCATGTAAACCATCAATTTGCACACAAAACAAGATTGAGCCTTTGGTTAATGTTCTCAGCTTGACATCTAATCAGATCATATTCTCTGAGCCAGCTTTGTGCTGTTGAATTGTGTCTCTCCATCTGTGTATCCCCTTCTAGGAGGAAGGGATAGTTTCCATATCTTTCTGAGAACCGTTTTTGCACATATTGTTATTTAGTAAGAATACTGTGCTCAAGGCTAGCCTGCGACATTTTAGATATCCTGGTAAGAAAGCAGGTCTGAGAAGCACAGATTTTACTATGAGAAGAAGTCTTAATCTTCAACATAACCATCTGTGATGGGCACTGTCCTTATCTTTCTTGTATTGATAAGGAAATAAAGGTTTTGAGAAATTGGTAACTGTCAGGTTCAGATTTACACCCTGAAAGTCTGACACCAGAGCCATTTTTTTTCTTTTAGCAGAATATACCTCCCACATCATGCATCCTTTACCAGCCTGCCTCCCTCAGTAAGAATTGGTCATGCATGTCTTTTTCCATCATTTACACAGACCAATGCCATCATTACCTAATAAGGGTATAGTGGATCATAATTTATTAATCCTTTTGCCTACTACTATTACATAGCTTCTAATTCTTAGTTATCAAAAATTATTTTTGTTGAATATCTGTGCATACATTTGTATACTTCTCTAGCTATTTCATATGGGTACATTCCTCCAAGTGGAATTTTGGGTAAAAATTTGCCCCAAATGCAATGAGAGACCCTGAGGTAGTAGTACTGCCGGTGGGGCTGGGTGGCAATACAGTACCTCAAAGACATACTTGCTTCCTTTAAGATGAAGAAGACAAAATGTGAATAGGAATAGGTGTAAGGCAGCGAGAGATAAAGGCCAATAGAGCAATGCAGGTGTCCTGCCTTGGGAGCTCACAGGAAGGTAATGCTGGTGGGTCATGACCAAATTATATTGAACCTATGGGAACTCTGTGGAGGCAAATGGAATTTACTCAGTAACCTTCATACATTACAGTTTTTATTCTATAATATTAGTTGCAAATAGAGACTAATAGGATCAGGTGATTCAGCAGTTAACCTGGAGTGTGTTGTGTTTAAAAAGGCAGATTCAAAAGCAAAATATACCTTTGTCAAGAAGACATGAAATGAAGCAGGATCAAGACTTCAATAAATGTATGACATTTCTTGGGTAATTTCAGCCATTTTTTCTAGGCAGGACATGGGCATACTTAGAAATCATAGGGTTGGTATAATGCATGGCTGTGGTTACAATCATTATGCACAATATGTGAACAAAAAGAAGAAAATAAAAAAATAAACAATATTTACATATAGATGTATAGCTTTCCAACATTTTTTTACTTGAGATTTTCTTACATACATATATTTTTATCTACTCATATATACCTATATTAAAAACTTTTAATTATATATCCCATAACCTATTTATTCCATTGACAATATATCTTGAGTATTTTCCCAAACTTAGCATGTACCATTGTATTCTGTTCCATGGATGTTCTGATATGCATATAAGCAGCTAGTTTTTTGGAATCATACAGTCGCCTAAGGAATTCCTTGTACATACTATCCTACTTCCATGTCTTGACCAACTTTATTCAATTCTCAGGCCATGAAGGAGGTTCTAGTTAGACAATGTGGCCCCTTCTCAGCTCTGAGAGGTGGAAATGGAGGGAGGAGGACCTGATCTGGGCAAGACTGAATAGCCCAATCTTAGGTACAGATCAGCATCCCCAGAATTGGACACTGGCCAGAACCCTCCCTGCTGAAATACCTTGGGGTTTTGGCAGAGAATTTAGATCCCATAAATGCTGTGGGGGGTGAGAGAGGGGGTGGGTGGGAGTAGAAGTGGGAATGGAGGAGATAAGAACTTATATTAGCTTAAGTCAGGATGAAATCACTTAAGCACACCTGTCTAAAGCTTCTTTATCTTCTCCCAGCTCTGGCTTCTCTGGACTCTCTGCTTTACCAGTTGAAGAAACCTATGGAGGATTAATTAGTTCTTTCATTTCTAAAACAATGACTGAAGTAAGTTGGTATTTCTCTCCTTGAAATATTGTGACTGTAGGTCATGTGAATATTTTCATTAATTATCTTGAAGTTTTCTACCTCACAGAACCTCATTCCTGAACCTGCTCCTCATTTCATGTGAAGAATGATGCCATCTAGGCCGGAGTCCTCTCTGTGTGCCCCTCCTTTTTCCAGCCAGTGTTGTCATAGTCATTAAACACACTATTCAGCATTTCCTGTGTGTTTAGTGTTCTATCAAGAGCAGCGATGGAGCAGTGAAGGAATGGAGTCCCCTGAGGGGGCGTTTTTTTAAAAAAATACAGTTAATTATTAGCACACTTTTACTTGTAAACATGGTAACCCAATAGGAGATTGATTTCATCTATCAAGAGCACAAAGAGGATTCGTAAAAGAAAAAAGAAAGAGGAGAGAACCAAAGACTGGAGACATTTGAAAACAAACAATGCTGATAAGTGGGAAAGTATCAAAAAGGCCAGTCAGGATATTCTGCCCTTAAACAGCTGGATGGTCAACCAGGAGTACAGTTTCAGTTTATGGATTCTGCAGAAGACCTTGGGTGTTTGTGACATGTCCATGGCAGGGTGTCTCCAGCAGTGCCCTTCGTTAGCACCTCGGTTCAGCCATTTCCCTCATGACATCTGTGGTGTCTTGACTTAATGGTGAGGATCCCATTGGATTACACAAAAGAAACTTGGAATTTTTCCATAGACTGGAATTTTCTAGAGAGATAAGATGGAATTTGGGATTGCTTGGTCTTAGCTTCAGTTTATGGGAAACCTCAAGCTTTGCCTGGCTTTAGGGGAAGGGAGTGAGTGATTCTTTGCAGATTCCCCAAAAGATGGATACCTGTGTCAAAATCTGTTTTGTCAATGTGTGGGTTTTCCTCAGTATCCTCTAACTCAGGAAAAGGGAAGATGATATGGGAGGGATGATCAGTGGTAACAAGTAAGAAGATGAACCAGACACATGAGTACTAGATGATAACAGATTCCCAGAATTAAGAAAATCTTTAGAAGTTTTGCTCTACCGAAATATATAAATAGAGTAAACAATCTGATTTATCCATATGATGAACTGATTTGCAACTAATTAAAAAAACGATTCTTCATAAGAAAAACTCATGATGTAATCTAAGAGAATGATGAACTTGAGGCTTGAAGATATTCCTTAATTTAATGGAAATAATTTTCTAACATACAGGTTTTATAGTACATTTGGAAACTAGTTTTCATGCTTTTTTCTTACTCCTTAAAGGGAAACAATGATGTAGCCATTTACGTTTGTAAAGAATATATCAGACCGGCCAATAGCAGATGGTATACTTATATATGTATACATTATTTTATTTAATAGAAAAACTGGGATTATTTTATATATTACCGGACAGATTTGGATAGTTGGGTTATCTCACAGTATCCCGTAAGTTTCTTCTGCTGTAACAGGATTCTTCTAGAAGATGCAGTCACTTTGCTTTAGTTGCACTAATTTCCTTATTTTTCCCTACTTGTATCACAGGCTTCCAGCCTACTTGATTGTTATAATTTCCCTCTTCTTTCAGTGTTATCCTTCATACCTTCTTCTTTCCTCTTGAAATATTTTCCTCAATTTCACAAATGATATGTGGGTTTTTGGCTTTAGGGATCAGTGACATTCAGGGACGTGGCCATAGACTTTACTCAGGAGGAGTGGGAGTACCTGGACCCTGCTCAGAGGGACTTGTACGTGGATGTGATGTTGGAGAACTACAGCAATTTGGTCTCACTGGGTAAGGTCATCTATATGAAATAATTTAGAATCTCTCTCTGAAACATGAGCTTTCTCCATTGGGAATTTCAGGGATGTCTTTCAAGAAACCAGCTGAACTTCTACTTTTTCTCAAAAGAATGTTTTGATATTTGTTGGGTTAGAAATGGGTCCCTTAAGCACCTTGTTCTTCCCCATCCCTCAGTGACCTTCACACCTTCCTTTGGCCCTTCCTGCCATTACCTTCCTCTCTTCTTTAATGACCAAGGGGCTGGATGTGCATCCGGACATTTATTTCATAACCATTGTCAAAAAAGCCAGGTTTCATATTGTGTTTAGCATCAAAATTTCTATTAATGCTCTATGTCTTTGCTAACCAAATTGTGGTTCTTTTTGTTGAGGAACTGTAAGAGTTCCAGAGCAGAACTAGTAAAGGAGAGGGTAACAGGAAATTAGGGAGATAGGCAGGAGCCAGATGATAGGAGTCTTGTTGGTTTTTGAGAGTAATATGGACTTCTTTCCTCAGTGATTTGGTTTATATGTGTATATGTGTTTTGCTTTGTTTTTTTTTAAGAAGTACCAGGCATCGAACCCAGGACCTCATACATGGGAAGCAGGTGCTCAGCCGGTTGCGCTACATCCACTCCCCAAAGTGTATATGTTTTAAGGGTTTAAATTATTATTATTTAACATTTTATTGTTAAGTAATACAACAATACCTGACAACAGCTTCTGGGGCTTGTTAGAAACAAAGAAGCTCAGGTCCTTCCCCAGACCTAGAGAAAAGACTCTGTATTTACACAGGACCCCCGGGTGATTCTTAAGCTCGTTAGAGTGAGAGGCACTTTAGTTTCTGACCCACATGCAGGGAGAGCAGCTATAAATGGAGTCCTGATATGATCTGACTTTCAAAAGATCCTAGATTGAATGAACCAAATTCATTTAATACTAAAGTGAACACCTTCCATTATTTATAGTAACTTTTAAAGTTGAAATTTACAATCTGTGAACTTTGCATTTATGATTAATTATCCTGAAAATGCCTCATGAAACTTCTTGTTTTCCTTTTAGCAAAATAACAACATTAACAATAATAATAGTGGTAATTAACACTGTACTTACTATATACCAGACTCTGTTCTAAACACTGAAAATACATTAACTTATTTAACCTTCACTCCCCTTGAGGTAGGTACTATTTTATCCCCTTTTAAAGATGAGAATATTGAAGTACATAAAGTTTTAAGTTACTTGACAAGGTCACACAGCTGGTGGGAGGTGGTGGTAGGGACTGAACCTAAGAAGTCTGGCTCCAGAGTGCGTATTCTCAACCACTATGTTCTGTTTACTCTCAAGCATTGGAGCCTGAATGAATTTTAAACAAGGTTGTTTTCCTTCCTATGTGGTCTCATGTTCTTCCTTTCTCTCCTCCTTCTCTTCTCTGAAGTCTTTATTTTCTCTGAGGAATATTATTTTTACCTTTAGTTTATTATAAATTAAACCAAGGCTGAATCAAAAGGTTTTGAGTTTGTAATTTAAAAAAAATTCTATGCCATTTGGTATTTCTTTTCCTGTAAGGAGACACTCCATTTCTAAGCCAGATGTTACTACCTTATTGGAGCAAGGGGAAGAGCCCTGGATGGTTGTGGGGGAGGAAGTAAGACATTGGAACCTGCATGAGGGAAGGCTAAGCAAATGCAGGAGGAACCCATCATTGCAGGGAACAGCCTCACGGGTGGCAGAGGAGAAGGAGGAACCCCTGGAGACCAAGGCTGGAGGTGGGGGAGAGGTTGCGGGGAATTGAAGGCCTGACACCTGGAAGGAAATCAAGGTTTCAGTTTGAGCTACCAAAGGAACTTCATCTTGATTTCATTTAGCACTCTCCTTATTTTTCTTCTCATATTTCCCTCTCATTTCAATGAGAGGGTGTCCTCTTTCTTTTCCAGTGCAACCATTTTACCTATATTTTGGATTCAACTCCTTTCCAGCCCTTCCTTGGCAGAAAGACAGACATACACCCACACACAAATCTACACATTCATTGACATATTCTCAAATGTGTATCAAGTGCCTGCTCTTACTGAGGCACTGTGCTGGATGGTAGCAATGCAGTCATGAGCAAGGTTGCTAACTTGCTCATTCTTGTGAAGTTTATTTTGTCATAGGGGAGAAACATAAAATAAATTAGTGGATAAATAATTTCATGAAAAAAACATGCTTTGCAGGAATGATAAGCAGCTTAAGGGAGTAGGAAAAGAGGGAGATTGACAAGGCTAATTTAGAAAAGATTGTCAGAGAGAAGGCTTTGTTAAACAGAGATACAGAACGTGGGATCAAGCTTGTGAATACCTGGGGGAGTAGTATATGAATCAGAGTGAAGAGTAGATGCAAAGGCCCTGTGGTTGAAAAGGAGCTTTATTGGAGGAACTGTAAGGAGGCCAGGGCAGAGTTAAGTAAAGGAGAATGTAGTAAGGAATTAGGTCAGGGAGATAGGCAAGGGCCAGATATATACAGTTACGTGTTGTTGGCTTTTTAAAAATTTGGGTTGTTTAGCCTCTTTTAGTCTGAAAGAGTTCATAAGTCTTTCCTTGACTTTCATGTCTTTGATGCTTTTGAAGATTATAGGTCAGTTATTTTGTACAATGTCATTCAGTTTGGGTTTTTATGCGATTTCCTCATAATTATATTTTGATTATGGATCTTTGGCAGGACTATCACAGAATTGATGCTGTGTTCTCCTTGCATTCTGTCAGGTAATGTCATTACTGACGATACTCACTTTGATCCCTAGATTATGGTGGTGACTGCCAGGCTTCCTCTCTGTAAAAATACTCTTTTTTCCTTTAATGAGTATTTTGTGGGAAAGAACTTTGAAACTATTAAATATCCCATTCCTCTTCAAACTTTCAACTTATTCATATATTGGAATTCTGTTCAGTGGGTTGTGATCTGTTCTTCTCATTTTTTATTTTTGCTTGACCTTCAGTACTCTGCTCTGGGCTTCTGCACCTCCCCCATGCCGTGCTGCAGATGGCTACCTCCCTCTGCCCCATCTAATAGCTGAATTGTTTGGTATTTTGTTAATAGTGTCTTATGATGAACAGAGTATTTAAGTCCAACTTATCATTTTTTTTCCTTTCTTGTGATTTCTTCATTGTTCCATGGATTATTTAGAAATGTTTTGTTTAATTCCCACAAATTTGGAGGTTTTCTAAATAGCCTTTTCTTCTTGATTTCTAATTTCTATTATTACCAGATAACATCTGCATGATTTCATTCTTTTGAAATTTAGTGAGGCTTGTTTTATGCCCCAGCATATGGTCATCTGATCTAACTTGGTGAATGTTCCATATGTACTTGGAAAGAATGTATATTCTGCAATTTTTGGATAGTATTCAATAAAAGTAAATTCTATCAAGTCGGTTGGTAGTGTTCACTATTCTTACTGATTCTTTGGCTGCTTCTTCCTAAAGGTTCTGTCTTGTTCTATTAATGCTGAGAGGAGGAGGAGGTTAAGGTTTTCAACTCTGATTCTCCCTTTAGGGCTACCGATTTTTGCCTCATATTTCTTAAAGCCTGCTATTAGATACACGTACACTTAGAATCGTTCTGCTTTCTTGATAATTGACCCTTTCTCGTCCTGAAACGTCTCTGTTTATGCCTGGTAATACTCCTTGACTTGAAGTCTACTTAATTTGATATTAATATAGCCATACAAGTTTGCAAGATAATTCTTTTTTCATTCTTTTACTTTCAACATAACCATGACTTTACATTTAAAATGCATCTCTTATAATAAAAAATAATTAGATTTTGGTTTATAGCCAGTGTGACAATTTTTGCTTTCTAATGGGAAGGTTGCATATATAGTTAATGTAAATATTGATATGGTGGGGTTTAGGTCAACTGTCTTGCTGTTTATTTTTATTTGTCCCTCCAGTTGTTTGTTCTTTTGTTGCTCTTTTCCTACCTTCTTTTGCATTAATCAAGTATTTTTCAGTATTCCGTTTTTAGCTATGCTTCACTTTATGACTAGTGGCTACTTTTAGGATTACAATATGCATCCTTAAATTATCACAGTTTATTTAAAATTAATATCATACCATTTTATTGTATAATGAAACTTTTTTTTGGTTTTTTGTTTTTCTGTTTTCTTTATTTTACTTTGTCTTTTTGCCTCTATAATGTAAAAATTTTACTACCCTGTAAACACCAATTAATTGCCTCTTGACCTTTGTGTCTTTTGTCATATATGTTTTACTTCTATGTGTTATAAATTCCACAAAATTATTATTTTTGCTTTAAAGAGTAAATTTTCTATTTAAGGAAACCAAAATAGTAGTTTACATTTATCCTCCTATTTACCACTTTTGATGTTCTTTCTTCTTTCTCATTGACCTGAGTCCATTCAACCTGAAGAAATTTAGCATTTCTTAGACTATGGGGCTGCTAACAATAAATTCTCATCTTTAATTTTTCTGAAAACATCTTTATTTCACCTTTATTTTTGAAGGATGTTTTCATTGAATATGGACTTCCAAGTTGGTAGTTTTTTCTTTCATTCTATGGGCTTTATTTTTTTATTTTTATTTTTTTAAAGATTTATTTTATTTTATTACATACCCCCCCCCTCCGTTTCAGGGACGCGCCGAGGTCGGTCACTGCGCAGGCGCGGCTTTCCCCGCTTGTGGGCGGTTTCTGCTTTCCATTCACGGCCGGCTCTGATTCAGTTCGCGGGTGGCTGGCTGCGCTCCATTCGCGGGCGACCTGCCCTGCCCGTGGTGGCTTTACCCTGTCCATGGCAGCTTTTTGCCCTGCCCATGGCGGCTCTGGCCCGCCCATGGCAGCTTGCCCTTCTCAAGGCGGTCTGCCCGCTAGGAGAGGTCCCCGGGAACCGAACCCGGGGCCTCCCATGTGGTATACCGGTACCTTATCCACTGGGCTATATGGCCGGCCCCTCTGTGGGCTTTAAAGATGTTATTCCATTGTCTTCTGACCTTGATTGTGTGTGATGATATGAAGCTATTATTGTTATTATTCATTTTATGTATCCTATTCCCTTTATGTTTTTAAGTGTTTCTATTTTTGGTCTAACAGTATGATTATAAAATTTTTGGATATAGTATTCCTTATCATATCATGCTTGAGGTTCTCTTACTTTTATTTTTTTAAAGATATAAAGATTTATCCATTTATTTATTCCCCCCCCCCA
>PVKH010034041.1:0-11927 GCA_004027955.1 Chaetophractus vellerosus
TCTTCAAAATGAAGACAATGGAATAGCCAGATACAATTCATAAGAAAATGAAATAATAAAGATAGTTTTAAAAATAAAAATTAAAATACAAAAAATTTTTAAAATTTGGAATAATAAAAATAGTGAAAAATATTTCAATAAATAAATAATTTTCTTATTGTCATTATGGTTTTCATCACTGTAAGATCTGATGTCTTGTATGTATAGGGATATTGTCTTCCATTTATTCCCCCAGTGTCTTACTTTTTGCATTTTGTCTTCAAAAAAGTTTTTGGTTAAAGAAAAGTCACATATAGAATATAGGGGATTCCCATATACCCAACACTCCCCTGTTCCCCTTTCCACTATTAATAACATTTTATATTTTGGATGGTACATATGTCACAATTAATGTAAAAATATTGAAACATAGCTACCAACCATGGTAAATGGTTTACTTTATGGTTTACATTTTGGACCATATGCTTTTATAAATTTTGATGAAATTTAACATGGCCTGTATCCATCAATGCAGGATCATGTAGAACTCTTCCATCACTCCAAAAATGCCCCATGTTCCCTCTATTCTATTCCTCCCTCCCCCTTCTCTCAGGACCCATGTCAACCAACAGGCTTTTCTCCTTGAAGAACGAGATCCATAGTTACTTGCAACAACATTGAAGGCTTGATATACTGCTCTGTCTTCCCCTATTAGGTACTGCCTATGCTCTTGAGAGACTCCTGCCCCTATATTTGAGAACATGGCAGGACTCCCCAGGATGGGAGTCCATCATCTTCCCATTCATTATGTTTGCCTCTACCCTCTGATACAACCCATTATGACAAGATGAACACTCACACATTACCTATAAACCTGCCCCAGGTACACCCTGTCCCAAATACTCTCCCACATCCAGCACCTTAAGCCAATAACCCTCCCCTGCCATGTAGCCAAAAGAATGTTCCTAACATTGTAGTTTTTAAAATATACTTAGTTGAAGTATGTCATTCATACATTAACATGCATAAACAATAAGTGTATATTAAAGATTGTGAAATTACAAAATAAACATATATAACATCATACAGGGGTATCATATATCACCCCTCCACCAACACTTCGCATTGTTGTGAAACATTTTTTACAAACTAAACAAGAGCGTCATCAAAATATTACTACTAACTATAGTCCCTTTCTTTCATTTGGTGTATTTTTCCTCCAATCACCCTATTTGTTAAAAAATATATTTTATTACACAGGATGTGAACTTGCAGAACAATCATACACATGTGTAGAATTCCCATACAACACCCCTTCACCAACAAACCATATTGTGCTGGAACATTTGTTATAGATTATGAGATAATATCATCAGACTATTACCACCAACCATGGTCCATAGCATACATTTGGCACACCTTTTCCATAAACCTCCATTATCAACACAGTACATCTTTGGTGTTGATGAAAGAATATTATAATTTTGCTGTTAACCACAGTCTATAGGTCACACCAATTTTAGTTTTCCCATGCTTCTTCACATTCCCACCATCCTACAATAGTAATGTACACCTGCCCTAGCTCACAAAAGGACACACTTGCACTTGTACCCTCAACCACAATTCTCATCCACCTCTGGGTTCACTGTGTTATTCAGTGCCTAGATCATTCTTTAGCTTTCTTTCAATTGACATTTACGTCCTCAGACTACCCTTTCAAGCCAAAATCCCATTTATAAACCAGTTGCTACTAACTATAATGCATTACCATCAACTCTATCCATTTCCATGCTTTTACAGTCAAGTTAATTAAAACTTCTACATACATTAAGCATCAGTAGTTCTTCTCAACCTTCCTGTTATCGCCTAATGACCTGTACTCTAAGTTTTAAATCCATGTGTTTATTTTTGTATTTAGTTCATATTAATGAGACCATGCAATTTTTTTCCTTCTGTGTCTGTCTTACTTCGCTTAGTATAATGTCTTCAAGATTCATCCATGTTATCATATGTGTCCCAATTTCATTTCTTCTTACTGCAGCATAGTATTCTATCATATGTATATAGCACATTTTGTTTATCCATTCATTGGTTGATGGACACTTGGGTTGTTTCAATCTATTGGCAATTGTGAATAACACAGCTATGAACACTGGTGTGCAGATATCTGTTCGTGTCATAGTTTTTAGTTCTTCAGGATTTATAACTAGTAGAAGAATTGCTAGACCATATGGAAATTCTATATTTAGCTTCCTGAGGAACTACCTAACTGTCTTTCACAGAGGCTGCACCATTTTATCTTCCCATGAACAGTGAAGGTGTGTTCCTATTTCTCCACAGCCTCTCCAGCACTTATTGTTGTCTGTTATTTTGATAATAGCCATTCTATGTGGTGTCAGATGATATCTCATTGTTGTGCTGATTTGCATTTTCCTATTAGCTAGTATTATGGAACACTTTTTCACGTGCTTTTTGGCCATTTGTATTTCCTCTTTGGAGAAATGTCTATCTAAATCTTTTGCCCATTTTTTAATTGGATTGCTTGCTCTTTTATTGTTGAGTTGTATGATCTCTTTATATAGAATGGAAATCAAACCCTTATCAGATATGTGGTTTCCAAATACTTTTTCCTATTGAGTGGGCTGCCTTTTCAACTTCTTGATGAAGTCATTTGAATCACAGAGGTGTTTAATTTTGAGGAGGTCCCATTTATCCATGTTTTCTTTCAATGTTGATTTCGGTATAGAGTTTAAGAATCCACCATCTATCACGAGATCTTGAAGATGTTTCCCTACATTTTCTTCTAGGAGCTTTATTGTACTTACTTTTATATTTATGTCTTTGACCATTTTGAGTTAAATTTTGTTTAAGGTGTGAGATAAGCGCCTTCTTTCTATCTTTTGGCTATGGATGATTTCCAGTTCTCCGGGCACCATTTGTTGATAAACGGTTCTTTCCCAGCTGGGTGGGTTTGAAAGGCTTTACAAAAATCACTTGGCCATAGATGTAAGGGTCTGTTTCTGAACCATCAATTTGGTTCCATTGGTCTATATGTCTATCTTTATGCCAGACCATGCTGCTTTTACCACTGTAGCTAGGATAATATGATTCAAAGTCTGGAAGTGAGAGTCCTCCAACTTCACTTTTCCTTTTTATGATGCTTCTGGCCATTAAGGGCCTCATACCCGTCCAGAAAATTTGATAATTGTGTTTTCCATTTGGTTAAAAATGCTGGTGGAATTTTTATTGGGATTGTATAGCATCTGTATATCAGTAGGGGTAGAATTGACATCTTAATGATATTTAGTCTTCCAATCCATGAGCATGAAATGTTCTTCCATTTATTTAGGTCTTTTTAATTTATTTTAGCAATGCATTAGTTTTCTAAATACAAGTGCTTTACATCCTTGGTTAAATTTTTCTCCTAAGTATTTGATTCTTTTAGTTGCTATTGTAAATTGAATTTTCCCCTAACTTCTGCCTCAGATTGAGCATTACTAGTGTATAGAAACACCACTGATGTTTGCATATTGATCTGGCATCCAGACTCTCTAATGAAATCACTTATTAGCTCTAGCACCTTTGTTGTAAGATTTTTCAGGACTTTCTAGATATACAATCATATCATCTGCAAATAGTGAAATTTTTAATACTTCTATTCTGATTTCAATGCCTTTTATTTCTTTTTCTTGCTTGATTGCTCTAGCTAGAACCTCTAGCACTATAGTGAACAACAGTGGTGACAACAGGCATCCTTGTCTTGTCCTTGGTCTCAATGGGAAAGGTTCAGTATTACCATTGAGTAAAATATGAGCTGTGGATTTTTATATATGGTCTTTATCATGCTGAGAAAGATTCCTTCAATTCCTATTGTTTGTAGTATTTTTATCAAGAAAGGATGCCGTATTTTGTCAAATGCCTTTTTTGTGTTAATTGTTAAGATAATGTGATTTTTCTTTTTGATTTATCAATGTGCTGTATTATACTGATTGATTTTCTTGTGTTGAACCAGCTTTGCATGCCTAATATAAAATCCACTTGATCATGATGAATAATTCTTTTAATGTGTTGTTGGATTTGATTAGCAAGTATTTTACTGAGGAAATTTGCATCTGTATTCAATAGAGAATTTGTTCTGTAATTTTCTTTTTTCGTAATACCTTTTTCTTGCTTTGGTATTAGGGTGATATTGGCTTCATAGATTGAGTTGGGTAGCATTCCTTCTTGATCAATTTTTTGGAAGAGATTGAGTAATATTGGAATTAAACCTTCTTTCTTCTTTAAATGCCTGGTAGAACTCACCTGTTAAACCATCTGATCCTGGGCTTTTCATTTTGTGGAGCTGTTTGGTGTCTATTTCAATCTCTTTACTTATGATTGGTTATTTGAGGTCTTCTATTTCTTCTAGGGTGAGTGTAGGTTGTTTGTACGAATCTAGGAAGTTTCCATTTTGTCTACTTTGTCTAGTTTTTTGGCAGAAAGTTGTTCATAGCATTATCTTATGATCCCTCTTATTTCTGTGGGGTCAGTAGTAATGTTCCCATTTTTTTTCATTTTTATTTCATTTATTTGCAGCTTCTGTTTTTTCTTCTTAGTCAGTCTAGCTAAGGGTTTGTCAATTATTTTAATCTTGAAGAACCAACTTTTGGTTTTGTTAATTCTCTCTTTTTTGTTGTTGTTGTTCTCAATTTCATTTATTTCTGCTCTGATCTTTGTTATTTCATTCCTTCTACTTGCCTTGGGATTAGTTTGTTGTTCTTTTTCTAGTTCCTCCAGCTGTGTAATTAGGTTATTGATTTCTTCTGTTTTAATGTAAGAATTGAAGGCTATAAATTTTCCCCTCTACACTGCCTTTGCTGCACCCCATAGATTTGGATATGTTGTATTCTCATTGTCATTCTTCTCGAGATATATAGTGATTTCTCTTGAAATTTCTTCTTTGACCCACTGAGTATTTAAGTATGTTGTTTAATGTCCATATATGTGTGAATTTTCCCTTTTCCTGCCACTTGTTGATTTCCAACTTTATTCCATTATGTTCAGAGAAAGTGTTTTGTATAATTTCAATTTTGTTGAATTTATTGAGATCTGCTTTGTGACACAACATATGGTCTATCTTGGAGAAAGATGCATGAGCACTTGAATAGAGTGACTATTTTGCTGTTTTGGGGTGCAATGTACTGTGTATATCTATTAGGTTTAGTCCATTTATCATATTATTCAAGCTCTCTGTTTCTTTATTGATCCTCTGCCCAGATGTTCTATCCAATGCTGAGAGTGGTGTATTGAAGTCTCCAACTATTATTGTAAAGATGTCTATTTCTCCATTCAGTTTGGCAGTTTTTGCCTTATGTATCTTGGGGCATCCTGGTTAGATGCATATATATTTATGATTGTTAATGATTCCTGGTGAATCATTCATTTTATTAATATGTAATGTCCTTCCTTGTCTCTAATAATAGTTTTGTTTTTAAACTCTATACCATCTGATATAAGTACAGCAACCCCAACTTTTTTTTTTTGTTACTGCATGCATGTAATATCTTTTTTCCAAACTTTCACTTTCAATCTATTGGTATCCTTGGTCTAAGGTGAGTCTCTTGCAGACACATATAGATGGCTTATATTTTCTTATCCATTCTACCATTCTGTGTCTTTTGATTGGGGACATTACTATTAACCACAGTCCACAGGTCACTCTAGTTGTTTTTTTTTCCCATGCCTACCACATTGCAATAGTTATGTACATCTGCAGTAGCTCACAAAGGACTGTCGTGCATCTGTACCATCAACCAGAAATCTCATCCACCTCTGGGTATACTGTGCTAGTCAGTCCCTAGATTATTCTCTAGCTTCTGTTGATTGGCATTTACATCCCTAGACTACCATTTTCAGGCAAATCCTCATTTATAAACCAGATGTTATTCACTATAATGTGTTACCATCAACTCTGTACATTTCCACACGTTTACAATAAAGCTTCTACATATATCTAATATCAGTAGTCCATCTCTGTCCTCCTCTTATCTCCTTTAAGGATCCACCACCTACGAATAGGTCTTCAAGATATTTTCCTATATTTTCTTCTGGAATTTTTATGGTCCTTGCTTTTATATTTAGTTTTTTTTAATTAATTCTGAGCTAATTTTTGTATGAAGTGTGATATAGGGGTCCTCTTTTCTTCTTTAGCTATGTATATACAGTTTTCTCAGCTCCATTTGTGGAATAAAGTGTTCTGCCTGAGCTGGGTGGGTTTAAAATGCTAGTCAAAAGTCACTTGACCATAGATGTGAGGGTCTGTTTCTGCACCATCTATTTAGCTCCATTGGTCTATGTGTCTGTCTTTATGCTGGTACCATGCTTGTTTTCCTTTTTAATTTTTTTTTGTTTTTTAAAAGATACTTAGATTACATAATTGTTACACAAAAATTGTACTCATTCCCATATGCCCCCCCCACACTTCCCACAACCTCCCACATAAACATCATTCATTAGTGTGGCACATCACCTGGAAAAGATATACACATCCTTGGAGCTTTGCCACTAAGCATTGACCATAGTTCACATTGTAGACCACACTCTCTCCCACACAGTTCCACATATTATATGCTGATGTAAAATGGCTTATACCTATTGTTGCAATGTCACTCAGGACAATTCCTAAGTCCCAAAAAAGCCCCCATATTACAACTGCTTTTCCCTCTCCCTGACTCTAGAGCATCCAGTGGCCACTGGCTCCATATTAATGTTGTAATTTCTTCCATTACTTGAATAACAATATGTCTATAACAGAATACTAGTAAGTCCACTCTAGTCCATAGCTCTCCACTCAATCCTGAAAAGTCTGGGATGGTGATGTCCACACCACCTCCAAATGAGAGGGGGCTTATATCCCATGGATAAGATGGATGGAATTATCCTGCCTGCACTGCAAACTCTCTCCATTTCCTGGGATGGCCATTGCCCATCATCATCTCTCTGCCAGGTGTCCTGGGTGACTCCATTGAGCTGTAGAGTAGGAGTTTGCAGCTGCACTGAGATTCTGGGCCCAGCTGTCACATGGACAGTCCAAAGACACCAGTCTCTGGAAGTACACATACAGACTCCAGCACCACATATAGGTTTGAATAGAAGGTATGGATGGGCCTTGTGCAGGGGGGACATATTTGAGTCAAATTCTCTCACTCTCATGAGCACAGATTCCAAAGTCAGGCCCACTGATAAGGCAGCAAACTCCAGAGCTATCCACCCTGATATAGGACCTGGGTGTCCCCAGAGCCCTCAGGAACCCCTCTACTTAGGGTGATATCCACATTGGAAGCCTATGAGGTCCTACTGAGATGTGCATAAGCATTACCTCTGGGATGAATTCCTGACTCACTTTGAAGTCTCTTAGCCACATGAACTCATTTGTCTTTACCTTTTCCTCCTTTTATTCGTGGTCTTTTTCCAGTCATATTGCCAGTTCACACTAGGTAGTAATCCCTCATTGCCAGGGATGCTCATTCCTGGGAGTCATGCCCAATGCTGGGAGGATGGTAATGCATTCATATACTGAGTTTGGCTTAGAAAGAGTCCACATGTGAGCAACAAGGAGGCTCTCAGGAGGCAACCCTTAGTTACCCCATAAAAATAGGCTAAAGTTCAGTTTCAAGAGCAAAGACTCTTGAGGTTAGTCACCAATAACAAGAGCCCATCAGTGGATCATCCTCCTTAGCCAGACACTGCCCCTGCACCTGGGGGACTTTTACTGCTGGCTTGGAGAATGTGGCAGAGCTCTCCAGCTGGGAATTCAGTATTCTCTAATTTATTGAGTGATTCTTCACCCACTGTGACCATGCCCCTTGAGCATTTGAACAATTTTATATACATTTTATGCATGTTCAGGTAAACTTCCTCCATTGGAACCCGATCCCTAACACCCCCCACCAATGATCCTCTCCCACCCCAGTTGTAACCATTCTGTGATCCAAAGTTTCTTTGAAGATGAAGCCAATATATAGCCAAAAACAATTAATAGGAAAATGAAATAATAATGATAATTTTAAGTGTAAGAGATAAAATAAATGAAGACCTTAAAAAAAACTAAAAATAAATTAAAATTAAAGGATTGGTATATTCAAAAAATAGGAAAAATAAATTAATTTTTTTCATATTTGCCTTTATCACTGAAATATATGGTGTCCAGTCTGTACAGTGGCATCTCCCCTCTCTCTCTCCCCAGTGTTACACTATTTTTCACTTAATTTTCAAAGACTTTTTAGGTCAGAGCAAAGTTACACAGAGAATACAAGAGGCTCTCATATACCCAGCCTCCTCCCCCTTTCCTCACACCATATTAAAACCTTTTTGTATAAGGATGGTAACATTGTTATAACTCTTAAACAGATAGTGAAGCATAGCTACTAAACATTGTTAATCGTTTACAGTATGGTTTACATTTTAGACCATATAATTTTATACATTTTGATGATATCATTTCCTCTGTCAATCACTGTAAGGTAATGAAAAACATTTCCCCTTACCATTAAATACACCCTGTTTGATCTATTCTGTTCTTCCCACCCCAAACCCCTGGGGCCCACAATGAATCCCTGACTTGACTCATTGGATGACAAGATTCCTAGTTACATGGAACACGGGTTCTTGACACACTGGTTTGCCCTCCCCTATTACTAACTGCCCTTGCTCATAAGAGATGACCACATCTCTGTTTCTGGATGAATCGGTCCTCCCAAAAATGGAAGTCCATCTCCTTCCTGCTCATTGTGTCGGTTTCCAAACACTGATACAATACATTATGACAGAATGAACACTCACACACTCCTTATAAGCCTGCTCCAGATGCCCCCGTCCGAAATTCTTTCCCAAACAACACCCTGAACCAGTGACACTTCCTTGTCGTATTGCCAAAACGGCATTCCCACCTTTGCAATTTCAACCACATACCCACAAATCCCAAATGGTCACCTGGTCCCTCTCCCCTATCTCTCTCCAGTATCCTGGGTATTCTAACCCACCATTCCCAAACTACTTACCTGTCAACGCTGCACCACGAAATGCAATAATAGCTCGACCCACCCATCCTATCTCTTCAATATGCAACTACATTCTATCCCTTACCATAGATTATGTCCATATGAGTGATTGCTCACAACTTTCTCTTCTCTTCTCTTTCTTGTAAACCTATCTTTCAGACATTGGTTCTCAGAGACTGCTCAATTTTCTTAATTCATATAAGTGAGTTAATATACTTCTCAGTTTTCAATTTCTTGGCTTGCTTCACTCAACATAAGGCCTTCAAGATCCATCCATGTTATTCCATGTGTTAGTACTTTATTCCTTCTAATAATCCATTGTATGTATGTACCACATTCTGTTTACCCATTCATCTGTTGATGGACATTTGGCTTGATTCCAACTTTTGCCAATAGTGAACAATGCCACTATAAACATTGGTGTGCATATATCTGTTTGTGTCTTTGCTTACAATTTTTCTGGTTTATTGCCAGCAGTATAATCGCTGGATCATACAGAAGATCTATAGTTAGTTTTTTTTGAGGAACCACTAGACTGTCCTCCTCAGTGGCTGGACCATTCCATAATCCCACCAGCAATGGATGAGGGTTCCCATTTCTCCACATCCTCTCCAACACTTATAGTCTGCTGTTTTTTTAATAGCAGCCATTCTAATGTGTATAAGATGGTGTGTCATTGTAGTTTTGATTTGCAATTCCCTAATAGATAGCGATGTCAAGCATTTTTTCATGTGCTTTGTAGCCATTTGTATTTCTTCCTTGGATAAGTGTCTTTTCTGGTCACCAGCCCATTTTGTAGATGGGTTGATTGTCTTTTTAGTTTTGAGGTGTAGGATTTCTTTATATATGCAGGATATTAGGTTCCTATCAGATATATGTTTGCCAAATATCTTCTCCCATTGGGTAGGCTGCCTTTCTATTTTCTTGATAATGTCCTTTGAGGTGCAAAATTTTTAATTTTGAGGAGATCCCATTTATCTATTTTTTCTTTGGCTGCTCATGCTTTGAGCATTAAGTCCATGAAACCATTTCCTATTACAAGGTCCTGTAGATACTTCCCTACATTATCTTCCAAGGTCTTTATGGTCTTGGTTCTTTTATTTAGATCTTTGATCCATCTTGAGTGGATTTTCGTGTATGGTGTGAGATGGAGTTTCTCTCTCATGCTTTTGGATATAGATATCCAGTTCTCCAAGCACCACTTGTTGAAGAAGACATTCCTTCCCAAGTGAGTGGGGTTGTTAGCCTTGTCAAACATCAGAGGCTTATATGTGAGGCTTCATATAAGAACTCTCAATTTGGTTCCATTGGTCAGTATATCTATTCTTGTGTCAATACCCTGCAGTTACAACCACTGTGGCTTTGTAGAATGTTGTAAGTCAGGTAGTGTGATACATCTAACTTCATTTTTCTTTTTCATTATGTCTTTGGCAATTCGGAGACTCTTGCCCTTCCAAACACATTTTGTAGTTAGTTCTTTCCTTAAAAAATGATGTGTTGATTTTTATTGGAATTGCATTAAATCAGTAGATTAGTTTGGGTAGGATAGACATCTTGATGATGTTTAGTCTTCCTATCCATGAACAGGGAATATTCTTTCATTTATTTAAATCTTCTTTGATTTCCTTTAACAGTGTTTTGAAGTTTTCTGTATATAAGTCCTTTCCATCTTTAGTTAAATTTATTCTTATGTATTTGATTCTTTTAGCTACTATTGTAAATGGTATTTTTTTCTTGATTTCCTCCTCAGATTGCTCATTATTGGTGTACAGAAATGCTACTGATTTTTGAGCAATGATCTGATAGCCCGTGATGTTACTGACCTCCTTTATAAGTTATAGATGCTTTGCTGTAGATTTCTCAGGGCTTTCTACATCCAAGATCATGTCATTTGTAAATAATGCATTTTATATATTTTTTTGCCTCAGTGCTCAAGCAAGTACTTTTAAGACAATGTTAAATAGGAGTGGAGATAGTGGCATCCTTGTCTTGTTCCTTATCTCAGATGTAAGGCTTTTAAGACTTCACCATTAAAGATGATGTTAACTTTGGTTTTACATATATACACTTCATCATGTTCAGAAAGTTTCCTTCTATTTTATCTTTTGCAGTGTTTTTATCAAAAAAGGGTGCTGTATTTTGTCAAATGCTTTTTCCGCATCTATAGAGATGATCATGTGATTTTTTTCTTTCAATCTGTTTATGTGGTTTATTACATTGATTGATTTTCTCTTGTTGAACCATCCTTGCATACCCAGGATGAAACCTACTTGGTCATGGTATATAATTCTTTTGATATATTGTTGAATGTGATTAGTAAGTATTTTGTTGGAGATTTTAGCATCTAGATTCATTAGAGAAATTAGTTTGTAGTACTCTTTTCTTGTGGTATCTTTGTTTGGCTTTGTATTAGGGCAATTTTGGCATCAAAGAATGAGTTAGGCAATGTTCCTTCTACTTCTATTTTTTGGAAGAGCTTAAGCAGGATTGGTGTTAGCTCTTTCTGGAATGTTTGGTAGAATTCAGCTGTGAAACCATCTGGTCCTGGCCTCTTCTTAGTTGTGAGGTATTTGATGACTGAGTGTATCTCTTTACTTGCAATTGGACTGTTGAGTTCATCAATTTCTTCTTTCATCAATGTAGGCTGTTTGTGAGGTTCTAGGAATTTGTCCATTTCCTCTAAATTATCATTCTTGTTGGCATACAATTTTCAAAGTATCCTCTTATGATACTCTTTATTTATGTAGGGTCAGCAATGATATCCCCTTCTTCATTCCTTATTTTGTGTATTTGCATATGCTCTTTCTTTTTCTTTGTAAGTCTGGCTAAGGGTTTGTCAATTTTATTGGTTTTCTTTCTTTTTTTTAAAGATTTATTTATTTTATTACATATCTCCCCTTCCCCCCCCCC